>AYEL01088294.1:0-148394 GCA_000484575.1 Olivierus martensii
ACGTTCAACAAGAACAATTTCCTTTATTATGAGAGATTTCCATCATTTTACAAATGATTTAAAATTTTATACAGAGAGGAGAAATACCTGTTTTGTAAAGTATTAATTCTTCGGGAAACACAACAGGAAGATACAAATTCGGCGGAGGCTGACGAGGTGGTCACTGTTCACAATTTTACAGTCTTTAGTCTCTCTCTTTCACAGTCTTTAGTCCCTTTTTTCCAAAATTAAAGATTCACACAGAAGAAGGAACAGGGAAATCTTGTAGATCAGAAGGATGGCTTGTATCCTCGGAGAAAATAAAATATTGACGATCTAAGGTCGAAGAAGTCGTCATAGCACCAGTAAGCTACTAGGCCGGGAAGGAAGAAGTAAAAGGAGCGGCGATCGTGAAGTCGGACAGAAACGGAGATCATGAACACGCACACGACTAGAAATCAAAAATGTTGGAGGACAATCAAGCCTCGATCGAAGGTGCATCGGCTCTTAAATATCTGCGACCTTTCGACCCTTATTCCCGGGCTGAGAACAAGGATGTTTATTAATCGAACATTCTTTGAGACAGGTGTCCGATTCGCGACTATCTGGTGGACATTCGATATAAACATTCTCAGCAATTTATTGTTATTATGGATGAAGTTCGCGAGCTGAACTAAATGCCTTCTAAAATATCGTCATATTTCATCGGGGTTGTTTGACAGAACTCCTTTTTTTGTGTATTTCGTTTCTCTTTTGTTTGACCTGATTACGACTTAATTAATTCTTAATTACATCCAAATTGCCGATCCTTACATCAAAATAAAACAAAAAGTTCATATAAATATGAATTCCTTTTCAAGATAACACAGAATATAAAAGCATACCATTCAATAGGCCTATTAGTCTCATTATGGATTTAGTAAATTGTAATTTGTAATCAATCATAAAAAAACAAATTATATATTAATCACAATACTATGCAAGCTACTGGAACAATCTGAATGGCTGGAAATAATTCATGATTGTCTGAGAGAGAAATGAACAAACAAAAATAGTCCTTTTATACAATAACATACAATAGTAGTTAACACTAACAAAGGATGATAACTACTTTCTCTCTCCTCCCCTCAATAATGCAGTTGTAATGGACAAATGTTTAAACTTATAATATCTGTTAGAGCAAGTTTGACACAGTTTTGTGGGAGTTGCATATATATGCTTTATACCCTGTCTCTTCTCCAAAAGCAAACATTTCCAGATCTGTGATTATACAGACTTTTTGGTTTGTTTTGATGAGTAACATCTATAATTTAAATTTGGCCTTTTTTCCTTTTTTAAAACCTCCTCTATATGCCATAAATTACAGTGGATATTGTACAAATGTATCCTATGATGGTAGTACATAACTACTGTCTTCTGCATAAGTTACGCATGTAAATTGTATATAATTTTTTAATTTTTATACTAACCTAGCTTACATAAAAATTTGATATATGCTATGCTTTTAAGAACATAAGTTGGAAAAGTTTTGAATATTAATAATTCATTAACTTTTTGTTGTGATATGAACTAAGAGAATATTGATGATTGTAGGACTATGACAAACCAATGGTCTATTGTATAAATCTAATGAGAATATCCCCATAAGAAGTCTCATCTTATAAGAGAGAATATCTTCAATGGGACAGTAAAAAGATCTTCCAGTGCAGGAATATGCAACCCTAGCAGATTATATCTTAATGCTGAAATGGCCACACTCATTCAGGGATACAATCTTCTATAATTATGATTATCAGAAATTTCAATTAAGAGATGTCTCCTAAGATGACAGTGCCCTATAAGGAGCTATATAACAATCTTAGCTTAATTTTTATGCAATGCAAACAAATTCATTAGTTTTCTATAAAAGACCTGAAATAAAATTATTTGCTTGTCTTAGTCCAGGAAAAGATCTCCAATGGAAGAGGTGCTGTGCTGCTGTCCCTGACAATCCATCCAAATGTATCAGATAGGCAGCTGGATGGCTGAGTGGTAATGCATCAGCATGCCACACAGGAGGATCCGGGTTCGCGTCACGGGTCTGGTCCCGGATTTTTTCGGAGTGTGGGTGCAGCCCGTGATTGGAATTGGCCCCGCCTCCTTAGTAATCTCCCTGATTGGAAAGGGGGCGTAAAATAGGGTGTGGGTGCAGCCCATGATTGGAATTGGCCCCGCCTCCTTAGTAATCTCCCTGATTGGAAAGGGGGCGTAAAAATGAAAAATTTAAAAAAAAAAATGTATCAGATCTGATGCTCAAGGCAGAGGCAGGTCCAATAAAGGGATGAGAAGCCCCTTCCTTGGCCAACTCATTTTCAGCCTCATTACCTTCAATCCTCTTGTGCCCTGGCATCCAAGCAAGTTGAACCTTGTTTCTGGTAGCCAGTTCCACAATGAGATGCTGACGTTTCCACATAAGCTTTGAAATAAAGATGGAGCTATCAAGTGCTTTTAATGTAGATTGACTATCTGATAGGATATAAACATGTTTATCAACATCTATCAAGATTGATTTTAATGAATGCATAAATAGTTTAGATTCTGTCTGAAAAAGGGAAATTATTGGAATAATAATATTTCATTCTCATTGGTGTAGGGCAGAGTTTATTGTGAGGACAATAAACTCTGCCCTACACCAATAGTGATACCAATAGGATCTCTGCCCCTATACCAATAGTGGTTTGGTCTATCAGATCAGTCCACCCTTGATACTACAACTAAATCACCTCTCCACTCCTCCATACTGGGAAAAACAACCATGAATGATCTGAAGAAGCTAAATCTGGAAATTATGTAGTCCTTAACCATCTCAAGAATATGACACTGTAACTTAGTGATTCTTAACCTTTTCAAAGTCACGGAACACTTTTGATTGTAAAAAAATTTGCAAAACACTATATCACTAAGATCATAAAACAAACAACAAAAATATGCATGAACATCTATTTTACTAAAAATTATATATAACACATTAAATAACAGTAAAAAATTTAATTAAAAATCACATATTCTTAAGAACTGTAAGTAACTCTCTCAGAAAAATGGAACATTTTTTAATTAAGTTTAATATGATATCTGAGCTAATTGTCTTTTGCAGATTTGAGCCATGTCAGGTCTAATATCTGATAAAGCTACCCTTATTTCTACATCAATATTCCTAAGTCTTTTGCATTTTTTAGTTTTTATGTTCGTTAATGTTGAAAGGCCCAGCTCACACAAATATGATGTCGAAAACTGTACCAAAATTTTAAGTGCTTTTATGGATAAGCCTGCTTAATAGTTTATTCGAAAATGCAAGTTGAATCTTATCTGCATTATAAAATGTATGCTGCGTAGTATGCTGTCATTCAAGTAGGCCTCGCATTCATAATTTGGCGGAACATCAGTGTTCCGAGGAATACTAGTTAAAAACCACTGCTGTAACTTATCCCATTCAAAAGATGAGTGCTCCACTAATTTTAGAGTCGGGCACCCTGTCTTATCAAGAGTACTCCACTTTGTAGGTCCAAGAAATTCTTCTCTCACAATAATGGATTTTATAATAACCCTTATGGGTAATTGTCTCAATACACAAATGCAAGAGAGAAATGCCTCAGGTGACTTCAAGAGCAGCATTAGGAACAATCCTCATAGTTCATGTGATGATCAGACAGGCCAATGAATAATACACAAGAAAATCAGCACTATTAGCAGTAATGAAACATAAACTTTATTAGCTAGAACTTGACAAACGTTTTCGGCCAATACACCATCATCAGGTACAATATTCTAAAATGGAATAATTTTTAAAAATACATTAGGAATACTCGGTCATCATGGCAACGACCTATCAACTCAAAGAATATTAACATAAGTGTTGTCTATACAAAATAACAAAAATTAACAAGAAGAGGTAAAGATTAAACATAAATAACTTTACTTAAAAAACATTAATAGTTCGCATGTCCCTGTACTCCGGAGGACTTAAAACCCTTTAAAGGCAGCCAACCACCATCGAGCACACAAAGCATCACGACGCGCCACACCACCAAGATGCATCACATTGCGTCGCTCTCCTATCTACAACAGATAATAAGGAGAATAGCATCAGGCCTTGGTAATGTGATGTGCCAATGAGCGACCAGGCAAGTTAATGCCATCGTAAGGGCAAGTCAATGCTGCCTATATGTTTTCTGTCCTTCTTTGTCTATGGCGTACTTCCATGGTTGCGGGGGTTCCCAAGCTAGTCAATCATTCAACAATTTTTCTTTATGCTTCCTTCGTAAAATTTCTACAGATTCGGTGATTGCTGGTTGTGATTGCTGCTTAATGGATTTCACTATCTTTGCTTCATCCCATCATATATTTAAATCTCTACTGTAGGCCTCTGTTGCTAACTAGGTAGATAGTCTGGCCTGAAAAATAGCCTTTTTATGCTCCTCTATTCTTTTTCTACCAACAAAGCTCGATATGAATACATTTTTTGGATTTGAGCATTGAAGTAAATCAAAGGAATCTCAAAATCAAAGTCTATAGGAAGCCGACGTATAAACCGGTACTTATTCCTAACTGGTCAAACAACCCCATCAGCTATAAGAAGACTGCCTTTAGAAGCTTTTACAAGAGGGCTCTAATGTACTGTAGCGAGGAAGAAGACTTACATCAAGAACTGCTATATTGGACAACACCGGACAGCAATATGGATATACCAAATCTTTCCTGCAGCAAATTTGAAACGGAGTAAGAAAGAAAATGCCTACACAACATAATGAACGTGATGAAGTTCTAGTCAACCCAAGTAATTACATGCCGATACCGTATCACATCCAAAGCTTAAAAATTGTTAAAATAATAGCTAAGAAGAAAAAGAAATTAACAGCATGTAGATGTCCACATTGTTCAACCTCTTAAGAAATGAAAAGGACTCTATATGACAGCATGAGAGGAGAGGAATTTATAGGATCCCGACTAACGACACGCAAACACAGGCATATCACATCAAAAGCTTAAAAATTGTTAAAATAATAGCTAAGAAGAAGAAAAAGAAATTAACAGCATGTAGAGGTCCACATTGTTCAACCTCTTAAGAAATGAAAAGGACTCTTTATGACAGCATGAGAGGAGAGGAATTTATAGGATCCCGACTAACGACACGCAAACACAGGAAGAGACTGCCTATGTAGGGGTCATGATACAGAATTTAGGAAAAAGAATAGAGGTGCATAAAAAGAATATTTACAGGCCAGACTATCTACCTCATTAGCAACAGAGGCCTACAGTAGAGATTTAAATATACCATGGGATGAAGCAAAGATAGTGAAATCCATTAAGCAGCAAACACAACCAGCAATCACCGAATCTGTAGAAATTTTACGAAGGAATCATAAAGAAAAATTGTTGAATGATTGACTAGCTTGGGAACCCCTGCAACCATGGAAGTACGCCATAGACAAAGAAGGACAGAAAACATATAGGCAGCATTGACTTGCCCTTACGACGGCATTGACTTGCCCGGCCGCTCATTGGCACGTCGCATTATCAAGGCCTGATGCTATTCTCCTTATTATCTGGTAGTAGGTAGAAGAGCGACGCAATGTGACGCGTGTTAGTGGCATGGCACGTCGTGATGCTTTGTGTGCTCAATGGTGGTTGGCTGCCTTTAAAGGGTTTTAAGTCCTCCGGAGTACAGGGACATGCGAACTATTAATGTTTTTTAAGTAAAGTTATTTATGTTTAATCTTTATCTATTCTTGTTAATTTTTATTATTTTGTTATTTCAAAGTTATTTTGTATACATAACACTTGTGTTAATATTCTTTGAGTTGATAGGTCATTGCCATGACGACCGAGTATTCCTAATGTATTTTAAAAAATTATTCCATTTTAGAATATTGTACCTGATGATGGCGTATTGACCAAAAATGTTTGTCAAGTTCCAGCTAATAAAGTTTTTCTTTACTGCTAATGGTGCTGATTTTCTCATGTATTATACTGAGTATAAGCAGTAGAATTCTTGTAATTTAGGCCAATGAATCTTTTCAAGATCAGATCTGCAGTCTTTAACAAAACTCTTTGCTACCAAATAATGGTAACATAGGTAATGATGGATCTCACAACCATGTTTGTATATTCAGTATAACAATCTGGTTTAACCTTTACTGTTCCTCTTTTTTATAGAGACACGTCCCTTTTATTATCCAAACAATATGAAATTTAATATTTGATATTCGATAATTTGCTATAACTTTTTTCTTTTTAATTTTTCAGCAAGAAAAAATTGGATTTTGTTGTCCATATACTATGTCCTGATATCGTTTTTTAATTTTAGATTAAGGACCAAAAGAAGAAAAGAAAAAAAAAATATGAAAGCAATTAGGCCTAATTAGCATATGTAAACATTATATAATTTTTCAAATTATTCATGATTTCGGCATTGGATAAAAAAAAATGTTTATATTAATATATTTCCATTCTTGATGATATTCTGCATCTAATAATACCAAATACTTCATAATTCTAAAAAACTTTTCCAACTAACAAAGACAATTTATATTGTAATTTGATACCGCTAAGCGTAATCTGATAGCTCAGGTAAATAAAGAATCGTATTCTCCCTCTCGCAGATGAAGTAAGGTATTCTACTACACAAATATTTAAAATAATTGTTTGTGCCCTTCCACCAAAAACAACCACCCCGATAGTGAGAGGTGAGGGGACTCATTGAAATCAAGCACCTCAATGGGACTTTAGCAAGATCTTCTGGTGCAGGAAAATGCAATCCAAGAAGATCCTACTTAGCCATGAAAGGGCCACACATTCACACAAAATGTGGAGTTCCATCCTCATCCTGGCATCTTCTACAAGTAGCGCTATTAGCAATCCCAAGTAAATGAAGATGTCTTCTAAGATGATAGTGCCCTGTAAGAAGCCCTATAACAATCCTGTTTCATTTTTATGGAGTAAGAGCAACTCTTTAGTTCTCTGTACAGAAAAACCTAAAATGAGAGTTTTCACATGCCTAAAACCAGGAGTAAACCTCCAGTAAATGAGATGCTAGGCTGTCAACCAGTCCCTGACAACCCATGATCTCTGAAGTAAATATACAGGATGTTCCAAAAAGGTCTGGCCAAATTTAAATCATAGATGATACTCATTAAAACAAAGCAAAAAGTCCCTTTAAACATGGGTCCAGAAATGTTTTCTTTTTTGAGTTAACACAAGATGTAAAAGCATAGGTCATATACATAACCCCAACTAAAGAGAGCAAAATTATAGATTATTTCCAGTCATTCAGACACTGTCTCAGTAGTTTACATCATATTGAGATTAATATAGAGTTCATTTTATTACAGATGATTGCAAATCACAATTTACTGTAGTCATTATAAGACTAACAGTTCTACTGTCTGTCCAGCTTAGCCACGACCATCGACGCAAATACACGTGTGCTAACTGAACGAGTCCAGTGACAAAATAGGGATGACAGCTTCATACATGGATGTTTTCAAACGCAAGATAACTGAAATTGAATGGAAGTTTATTGTAATGTCGAATGCTAAATGATTAGTTTCAATATTGGAAATAGTATATTTAACAGAACTTAATATAATATTAATTCACCCGTCATTATACTGACTGTGACTCTCCCTTTCACATTTGGACTCATCCACCTTAACTAGGCACGGTTTTCGTGGTCAGACAATATTAAATCATATGCTTTTATATTCTGTGCTATCTAAAAAAAGAAATATTTCTGAACCTATATTTATGTGGACTTTTTGCTTGTTTTTTTGAGTGACATCTCACTTTATAGGAACATCCTATATATATAACACATATAATTCATCAAACCCTTTAAGCAGGAATACTAAAATTTATTATAAGTAAAAATACAATTACTAATAATACTAAGTAATAATGAGTATTTTGCCTTCTATGATCCTCCTCATCTATAGATTGAGAAGCGGATGAGGGAGGCAAAAAATGTTATCACCTGATATTATTAGTAACTATTTCTTTACTAATAATAAGCAGCAGAACTTGAAAGCTCAAGATTAAATATACAAGTAGTTCTTGGTTTATGAGTTCTAGCTTTGCAAGTTTTTTCAAATATAAAATATCAAAAAATAAATAAAACATGAGAATTAATTGCAAAAAATAAATGCTAAACATTCATAAATAGACATTTCAAACCAAATAAGAAGCTATACTAGTGATTATCAACCATTGTGCCGCCAAAACTTTGACAGTGTGCTGCAAAAAATTAAGAATGTAATTGTACGAATCATATATATTAATAATAAAACATGGTTGGCTAGATATCCCTTTTTGATTTTGTTGATCTTTACTTAATTTTATTATGGTCATATTTCATTGATGAGAATGAAATCCCTGTTTTTAACATTATATTTACAGGAAATTGATTTTGGTTTATGAGTTCTTATTTTATAAATCATTCCAGCAACAAATTAACTTGTTAGTCAAGAATAATCTGTATATAAATAAATGCATTCCACACAATATATATCAATAAACAATAATTTATTGAAGTATAATGATTTAGTCTAAAATAAATATCTAAATTTTAGTAAGCAATTTTATTTAACTTACTGTTATAGAGCTTTTATGTTTATGACCTGATCTTGATGATAACGGTCTTGTAAATGGAGACGAGGAAACAACCTTGAATAATTAAAAATAAAATTTATAAGAATACTTAAATATATTCAAATTAAAATGAATTTTTCCACTTATAATACAGGGTGATTCTAAATTATTATCAGGGTTTCCATAATCTATAATTTTCAAACCAGAAACAACAAAATAAAACGGCTTATAGAATATGAGTGTAACTCAAAAAGTTTTTATTTGGTAATGTTGCACTTGCCACATTGATGTCTGGGAGATAATATGATGTCATATTTCAAAATGATGTTTGTCCAAGAGAAAGCAATGTGCTTACTTTTATTTTTAAAAACAAAGTCTGTTATCAGACTACAATGTTATTATAGAACTCAGCATAAAAAAGATCCACTTTCAGATTATGCTATCCAATGTTAGTTAATTATTAATTTCATCAAAATTTTCAAGAAGTATATTTACAATTTTGTTTCATTTTTGTGATAAACACACTTTTCAGAGGTATTGTATTTTTATATTTTATTTTACTTTCTATTAATATATAACAGGGGTGGCCAAACTGCGGCTCATAAGCCACATGCAGCTCTTTGGTACCTTCAATGGGGCACCATACTATGAAAGTCAAAAATAAATATTTGCTTCATATTTACTAAAGTTTATTTAAGTTAAACAAATTACAGATATATTATTTTTTTTATCTACACTGGGTGATCGGTTAACAAACATAATCTGTTCCAAGACAATATTCGTTAACCAATCATCAATTTATCATAGGTTTTTATCAATTTATCATAGGTTTTTTAATTCATTCCGGAGACCCAAAAAAACATAAATAAAAAATTATATAACACTACATTTATTTATATGTAATAACAATAATATATATATATACATAATCTTGCTGGAGACCCAAAAAAAAACATAAATAAAAAATTATATAATTTCTTACTACATTTATTTTGTAAGTAACAATAATATATACATACATAATCTTGCATTTTCATTTATATGATTATTAATTTTTTATTTTTTTTACATACATAGTCTTGCATTTTCATCTATATGTTTATTTTCCAATAAAAAATCTGTCCAATATGATTGTTTTTCGAGAATACATAGTCTTGCATTTTCATCTATATGTTTATTTTCCAATAAAGAATCTGTTCAATATCGATTGTTGAAGGAGAGACTTCAGGATTTTTCAGAAATGATTAATAGCATTGTTGTGATAGAGATCCCCAAGCCTATTGACCTCAACCTGGTATGGGTGCCATCAAGCACCAAAAAAATTGTAAAATCTCTCTCTACCTTCTTTAATAAATCTTTGATCTAAAATATTATAAAATCCCTCTCTTACCTTCTTAATAAATCTTTGATGAAACCAAGCCTATTGACCTTAACCTGGTATGGATGCCATTCTAACACCAAAAGTCTAAAATCTCTCTCTTACCTTCTTTAATAAATCTTTGATTTGTTTTAAATAAAATCTCTTTTTTACCTTCTTTAATAAATCTTTGATTTGTTTTACATTGTCTCTCTCTGAGTTCATTTTAATCGGGAAAAACTACTGTTCTTCCATCCTTATCCATAAGTCCACGAATGCGCAAGGTCTAAGCCTGTCATTCCGTTAGGTTAGTTAAGTTGTCTCCAAGTTCATTTTAATCAGGAAAAACTACTGTTCTTCCATCCTTACCCATACTCCACGAACGCGCAAGCCTAATCCTGTCATTCCGTTAGGTTAGTTAAGTAAGAGCGCGCAAGGCCTAAGCCTGTCATTCCGTTAGGTTAGTTAAGCTGAACGTGCAAGGCCTAAGCCTGTCATTCTGTTAGGTTAGTTAAGCCCGCACAAGTCTAAGCCTGTCATTCCGTTAGGTTAAGCCAAAATATCCTCATGGAATATTTTTATCTGGCAGCAGCCACTTATAGAGCTGCCATCATCACAGTCTGACCAACACCCATGATGATGTCAACTGGAAGGATGGGTGTTCAATGGGCCGGGCTCAGATCTCTCCTGAAAAATTGGAGGAGTGGGACTCCCGGATTGTCCAGAATGTTAAGCTACAGCTTTACCAGCAGCCATCAGGCTGACCTGTCATTCCGTCAATCCGCGGGTCCCACAGCTTGTTCTATGAAGTGTTCATTATCCGAACATGTGTTCATTAACTGAATATAAAAATCTTTCGAAAAAGTGTTCGTTATCCAAACTGTTCATTAACTGATCACCCATTGTATTGTAAAAAAATAGTATGCATCTATACAAAATAAATGCATCTGAAATAAACAATTTTTGAAATTATTATTAAGATTACCTGAAAAACTGATGCTGTTTTCATTGATCCAGAAAGGAAATGTTGCTCTTGAGTATTTAAAATTCTCCTTGTGGCTCGTGGTGACATGAAGTTTGGCCATGTCACCACGAGCCACAAGGAGAATGCTAGTCATTGACAGGATTATATACCCTGGTATATAATCCTGTCAATGACTAGCAGAAGTGAACCATATCTTTTCAAGCAGTACAAATATTTATGGTAGCTTGGTTGCTGTATCTTTTTTGTCAACAAATGATGCTACTTCTGTTGTTTATTAAGTGGTGAATTGATGCCTGCCATAGATTACACACATCAATAGAGGATAGACTGTCGATAATAGTCACTGACAACAGGGTTGCAGAGTTGGTGGCAAATGATTCGACTCTGACTCCGACTCCTAAAGTTTGTAAGGTCCGACTCCGACTCCACCCTAAAACCTCCAACTCCGACTCTGCAACCCTGATTGACAATTCATACTCAAACTATCAAAATATTTTCCAAGGGATGAAATCTAGATTTGATTTCAGATCCTCTGAATGGAAAGCTATAGCATTTTTAAATGGCCAATCTAGCCACAGCAAAACAAAATTGGTTTAAATTAATATCTGTTGAATTTTGGGCTGCCATACTGGATCTAAAATTTTGAATATGAAAAGCTCATTGAATTTATAATTTATAGCCAGAGGCGGATTTAATGGCGGACGCACCGAGCGCGCGCTCGAGGCCCTCAAAACCCCAACTTTAACATTTTTTTTTTTTTTTAACAGATGACGCCACTTTCCATTCAGGGAGAATACTAAGTGATGGGGCGAAACAAGCCCTTCCACAGGCTGCCCACCCCTGCGGAGGGGTCAGCCGGATTGTGGAGGACGGGGATCGACGGGCCGGGCCCGGACTCCATGATAAATATTTTCAAGGGGTGGGACCCAAGACTCGAACCCAGGTCCTCCAGAGGGAAAGCCGAAGCTTTTCCACGCGGCCAATCCGGCCAACTACTTTACACATTTTTCTAATGCAATTATAATTACATACAAGTTTTCAATCAATAGTAAAACATAATAGTATGTTTATATTCACTTATTTTCATTAACAATCAAAGCCCAAATACAATGACAAACAATTACCGTATGAAAATTTTGTTAACCATGCTAATTTCAAATGCATAGGGGGAACACTCATTTTCTTGTAAGAAAAAAGTAAAAAATTACCTTAGAAATTTAATGTCAGAGGATAGATTAAATAACATGGCTATTTTATATATAGAGAGCAATTTATTTAAAAGTATTGATTGTGAAAATATAATTGGCAAGTTTGCAAAACTGAAAGCTAGAAAAAACTTTATTTAAATATTTTCGTATTTTAATTTCAAGTAAAATTCTATACATTTATATTAAAATTTTGTTGGAATAAAATATCAGGTTGATGCATAATTCTGTAGCGTTTTAAATATAGGTTTGTTAAGTTTGTTTGTTTAGTGTTTTATTTATCAAATTCAGTTAAAAATTTGACCAAATCAAGCAAGCAACTATTCAACAATGTAATCTCCATCATTGTCAATAACTTCCTGCCAACATTTTGGATCCCCTATCTGTAGAAATCTGTTGGTTTTGAATTTAGGAAGTCATCAATCCAAGTTTGGAGAGCAGCTTCATCTTTGAAGGTGTGTCCTCGAATGTGATTGGAAATGGAACGGAAAAGGTGAAAATCTGAAGGGGCAAGGTCCGGTATAATAATTTTCGATTGTATTCGTATGGTATAATAATCAAAAATTTAGAGGAATGAAAATAATATCCAGTGAAGTAGATTCAAAAATCTACTGATAAATCGGGGAGGGAAATAATAATATATCAAATTTTTATTATTGAAATATTTTAAATAATAATCATGGAATTATAATTTTAAAAAGAATAGATTATTTTATTAATTTTGCTGATTTTCAGTATTTTTCCAAAGAGGCATGTAATTAAAAGAATGGGTTATTTAATTTGAATGGAAATTATATATTTAAAAAGCCCAATTCAAAAAATGTCTTAAACTTTCTTGAATTGGTCACTAAATTTCTAATGGTATACAAATAAAATTTAAATCTTATCATAGATGAATAAAATTTCTATAAAATTGAATATATTAATATGAAACGAAATTTACTTTTGTAATTTTGTTTTGTTTTACTTTAATACAGTTTTAAATTAAAACAATAAATTTAACATATAAAATTAGCTTTATTGATTTAGTGATTTCGAAAAATATAATAATGTTTCTTCATATTAGAAAAAATATATAGTTTAATCATATTATCCAATTCTTCAACTTTTTATAGAAATAAAAAATTTTACTGCATATTCTTAAGAATATTCCACAATAATATCTATAAATTAAAAGATTGCATGGCAAGATTATGCAGGGAATCATACCGAAATAAAATCTTGAAATATGCGAATTTTCATCAAGGAAACAAATTCATCAGTTATGATGATTAATGAAACTGCAGAGCTTTTGATTTGAAACATAGATTCATATTTGATTACATCAAATGTGGAGCGAATGATTTTCTTTTTATCATCAAACAGATAAATTTTATTAATTTAAATTGCCAACAACATTAATTACATAGAATTGAATTTTGAAAGTAAAAGATTGCAAATTTTAATATTTATTTTATATTATAGTTTTCAGAATAGGTAATTCATAATTATAATACAACATTGTGTAATTAAGGAAAAAGTGGATTATGTTTAATCCATCTTATAATCGTAAGTTTTACTTTCCAAATGTTATTTGCTTTCTTAAATCTAGAAAAAAGTTAATTTAAGGAAACATACAGTGAATATTATATTCTAATATGGATCTTTTCTATTCTATATATATTCATATTTATATCAATATTCAGCAGATAGTCCACAAAGGATTTGTCCTATATACCATAATATGTATGGTGCGTTTTTGTCAGTATCCATGATGTTATTAATCTAATAGCACAGAATTGAATATTATATATATACAGTGCCGGATCTAATTAGTGCGGAGCCCCTCAAAATATGGCTTATACGTATAAATAAAATAGGTAATATTTATAAATAAAGATCCATATTTGTCGACTGGATTGGTTACGTGGAAACGCTTCGGCTTTCCACTCTGGAGGACCCGGATTCGAATCTCGAGTCCCATTCCTTGAAATCATTTATCATGATCATGAAGTCGGGCCCTCCTGTCGATTGCCGTCGTCCTTAGCCGAGATTAGCAGTGAATCCACACCATATAGTCACATAGACCGAATGCAATGGTCGTTCCTACACAGCAAGCAAATGCGATGCAACTATATGCAGGAATTCTGTGTATACACTGCACCTGTTAGTGAAAAATGGGCAGAATTGTCACGTATGGAATACAGTCCATAGAATATTCCCAGGCCCCAAGTCGTCAACATGCATTATCGGAAAAAACCAATGAACAAAATTCATTTGTGCCTGCGACTCTCGCAATTTCATCTGTTGCATAATATGAATCTTGTAGGGGTACCAACATAAAATAGACCGTAGCACTTTTCAAACAGTGAACCAAAGAAAGGACAAATCGTGTGCCACCGCATGGGCACTGCATAAAGAATTTTGACTTCATATTGTACTAACAGCCACATCAATAATAACTTCGTCGACAACCTCAATGGAAATCGGCAGTCGACCCTTTTCTGGTGCCACACCCAAATCTCCATTGTCTTCAAACTTTATAAATTATGTTCTTTTACTTATGAATATTCTCTCAATGAAAATGTGTCAGTTATTTTACAAGAATATTGCTGCTATTCTGGTAAAATAACTAATAATGCACGGTCTTTCTTTTCCAAAAGCATGTTGACAATCGCAGAATGGTTTGCTTGCAATGACCTACTGACAATTTATATGTAATGCATTGTTTCGTAATTTGTATGCTTTTATTTGGATAAATTTCATCTTGATGTAAAAATTTGAACAATTTTATTTTTTATCCAAAATAGCAACCCCGTGGCCTAATTAACATATATTAGGTTTCAATATAACATTGATTAGAACCCGCTCCAGAGAGGTGTGATTAGGATCAATTAATTATAACTACCCTGTACACCCCTTGAAAATATTTATCATGGGGTCCGGGCCCGGCCTGTCAGTCCCCATTCTCCACCATCCGGCTGACCCCTCCGCAGGAGTGGGCAGCCTCTCGAAGGGCTTGTTTCGCCACATAGTATTCTTCCAGAATGGAGTGTGCCGTCATCTGTTGACAAAATAAAAACCACCCTGTACAAACCTGTATCCAAAATATTATGAGGGGGCTCAATGTAAAAGAAGTAGGCTAATTGAATGTGTGGATGTTTTCGGTAATTGTAATCTTCCGAAACTTCCTTTATTATATCGTACCATTTATAGATTCCGCGAATATTGAAAAACGATACATATATTTTAAATATTTTTTCTTCATACAATATTTAATTACATAAACTTTGACAAACACGGGGCCCCTTTAAGCGCGGGGCCCGATTGGGTGCAATCGGCTTAAATCCATATATATACAGGGTGAGTCACAGGAAACAGATGTTTTTGAACGTACCATACTCGGCTTGTGGAGGGAGTAGGGAGGTGCGGGAGGTGGCCTTCAACTCCCCTTGAGTTGCCATTTAGTATCCACATGCCGTTGTGGACTCGAGAACACCGCATATTTGCTTATGACACATATGTGAAAAACAGTGAGTCAGTGGTAACTACCCAACGTCTCTTCAGGCAAAAACCGTCTCTTCCAGCCGCAATACCATTCTTAGGTGGGTTAATGCACTGTGAATGACTGGTTCTTTAATGAAAAGGAAACCACCTGGCCCTGCCAAAACCGCCAGAACACCAGAATGTGGATTGTTTGATAAAAAGTGAGACGATGTTGGTAATCCTGCTCACTCAACTGTTGGACTACCATAATTTTATACGGGTGAAACCATAGGTCTTTGTGTAAAATTCTCTGCACAGTGCTTTGAGACATTCGCAGCTCTGCAGAGTGCCACCTAGCAGAGCGACCGGGACTTCGGATCATTGCCTCTCTTATTCGATCCACATTCGCTGGTGTTCTGGCGGCTTTGGCAGGGCCAGGTGGTTTCCTTTTCATTAAAGAACCAGTCGTTCGCAGAGCATTAACCTATCTAAGAATGGTAATGAGGCTGGGGACATCACCATTACGACCGATGTGGAATTTTTGCCTGAAGAGACGTTGGGTAGTTATCACTGACTCACCGTTTTTCACGTACGTGTCATAAGCAAATATGCGGTGTTCTCGAATCCGCAATGGCATGATACTAAATGGCAACTCAAGGGGAGTTGAAGGCCACCTCCCGCACATCCCTACTCCCTCCACAAGCCGAGTATGGTACGTTCAAAAAAGTTGAAGGCCACCTCCCGCACATCCCTACTCCCTTCACAAGCCGAGTATGGTACGTTCAAAAAAACATCTGTTTCCCGTAACTCACCCTGTATATATATACTTGCATATTTTTAAAATTATTCTTAATATTTAAAATCAGATAATTCTTTTCCAATAACTTTGCCTTAATATAAAGTTATAATTTAAAATATATAGGTTGCCAAGAGTTGCACTGGCGTATAGTACCTGGGCATAATTTTTTGTTATCTGTTGGACGCAGATAATGATATCAAATATAATGTAGTTGTGACATCATATATTTATGCTATTTTGTAACAGGATTAATTATTATATAATAATGATTTTCTATTGATGCCGGATGATGTCATCTTTAGGACTCTATGACCAATCCTAGAATTATCCTAACAATAATCTCGCATAGCCGATAGCAAAATGTTTGTGGTCTATCATTTAAAATGGGAATTATATCGCAACAAAACATTATCCAAGAATTATTACTCCGAATCGTATTAGAAGAACTCAGAATTATATAAATTCGAACAAAAAGTCTAAGATTAAAGCCTAAATGTATTTTCATCGAAAACCGCAAATGATATATATCCTAAGATTATTTTTGGCAAAGAACAATATACTCTATATTACTAGCAAAGTTATAGGAAATTCACTGTACAAAGTTTGGTCCGAGTAAATCAAATATTATGAGAATATGTAGGTCAGGAGTTGCTAAACTTTTAAGTTTTGAAGGCGACACGCTACTGAAATTAATGACGAAAGTCTACTAGGACCGTTTTTTTATTAATTATCAAAGGCGATAGTAAAAAAATAAATAAATCATTGTACTGAATACATAATAATTTTAATTTATACAAGGTTTTTTTAATTACAGGATATAATTACTAGTTTAGATACATCTTGAATAAAATTATTTATATAAGTGGACGATGTGTAAATAATATAAGAACAGAAGAATTTATAGAATCAATTCAGTAACACACAAAATTTAATCATAAGTGAATCCTAACTAAAAATTTTTCCAAACATATTATTGAAACTTAACAATATATTTGCAACAAATTTTTCATATTATGGTTCGTAAGAGCTTATTGTGATTCTCAAACTTGATGTTAAATGTTAATATCTCAAACGAAAGCGATATTTTGTCTTAATGCCATTCAATGAAAAGAATGCTGATTCCTTTGCGAATCAGCACTCTCTTCGCTGAATGTATTAAATATAACTGAAAAATGAAATGAGATATATTGCAACTCTTCATAAACATGTATACTTTTCCTTATAAAATAAATTCCAAAGCATATTCCATTAATATATTGAGCATATGTTAATTTTTTTTATGAGCATTTATATATATGCGTCAAACTTTGGTTATTTCTAAATTTTTTAAATTGAGGTCAAATTCTAACGAATCATTTCGTAAGAGATAGATTTATTTCTACTTCCATCATAGCAATCCAGCATATGAGTAATTTTGTTAAATTAAAAAATTGAAAAGAGTTAAACAATACAGCATGCCAACACAATTTCGGATTAAATGTGCTGTGTTGGATAAAATTATTTCCAAAGGATCGCGAGCAATTATAAATGGCAGCGCTGGGATCTTGGCCACTCCTGGCATAGGGAATACACAGTTATTCACTTATATATTTAGTAGATTGATAAATATGATTAAATCATATATTTTTGTTATTAAGCATAATTATAAATGACTATTTACTATGTATAAATGAACTTTAAACTGTTTTAACGTATTACTGTATAAATTATTTTAATATAAAAATATGTGGGATATTATTATTTTAAAAATATAAATATTTACAATTAGAATTTATTTTGTTTTAAATTATTGACTAAAGTTTATTTAAAAATTGAATATCAGTTCACTTTTGATTAAGAAAAAAAGAAAGAAAAGAGGAATAGAGTATATACAGTGGTACCTTGGTTAACAGAAACGCGGCTTGGATAACCAAAACCGTCGTTATCCAAGGCGCGATTCCCCATAGGATTTAATTGAAAATTGTTATCCAAGGCGCGATTCCCCATAGGATTTAATTGAAAATTGATTAATTTGTTCCAGCTCCTACCCACAACCAAAATTGCAGATAAAACTCATTTAAAATGTCCTAAAAATATAGAAAGTATCATTTATTTATATTTAAAATTGCAGATAAAACTCATTTAAAATGCCCTAAAAATATAGAAAGTATCATTTATTTATATATTTGCTACAAAAAAATTAACATTAATAAAATGTATTGTTCATGAAAACAATTTTTAATTATCAATCTTCACCAGAAGGACAGTTGGATAAGTTTTTTGATGAACGAACCCGTAAACACTGATTAGCAGCTTATAGATTCAACGATTATTGACAAATGAATCCATAAACACTGATTAGCAGCTTATAGATTCAACGATTATTATACAGACGTAAACACTGATTAGCAGCTTATAGATTCAACAATTATTATACAGATGATAAATACTGATTAGCATCTTATAGATTCAACGATTATTATATAGATAAGATTTGATACTGATTAGCAGTTTATAGATTCAACGATTATTATACAGATGAGATTTGATTTTGCCTTTATGGCGGAATGAACAGTGACACGCATTCGCTGATTTATTGTCTATATGAACTGTTAAACAGTGACATGCACTCGCCGATTTATTATATATATGAACTCTAGGATCTTGAACAGCTACTGATAAGCAGTTTATAGATTCAACTCTTATTATACAGATAAGATTTGATTTTGCCTTTTGATGGCGAATGAACACGACACGCACTCGCAGATTTATTGTCTATATGAATTGTAGGATCTCGGACAGACTTTTTTTTTTCTTCTAATGGAATCCGAAACTGCGACATCACATCACTTGCAAGTGTCAAGTAATATATAGCACAAATAAACAATAGAATCAGACTTTGTTCGCAGAATTTAAAATAATAATCCGTTTAGAAATCATCTTTAAGAAACTAAAAACTAGTGAACTGTTGCATGTTATCATCTTTAAGAAACTAAAAACTAGTGAACTGTTGCGCGTCTATTATTGAATTAGACTTTGTTCGCAGAATTTAAAATAATAATCGTCTAGAAATACTTAAATCAGACTTTATTTGCAGAATTTAAAATAATAATCGTCTAGAAATCATCTTTAAGAAAACAGAATTTAAAATAATAATCGTCTAGAAATCATCTTTAAGAAACTAAAGCTAATGAACTGATGCATGTCTATTTTTAATTAATTAAATAATTTGTTTACATAATTTAAAATAATAATCGTCTAGAAATCATCTTTAAGAAACTAAAAACTAGTGAACTATTGCATGTCTATTTTAATTAATTAAATAATTTGTTTTCAGTGAACTG
Organism: Olivierus martensii; assembly: GCA_000484575.1. Taxonomy (NCBI): domain Eukaryota; kingdom Metazoa; phylum Arthropoda; class Arachnida; order Scorpiones; family Buthidae; genus Olivierus; species Olivierus martensii. The sequence continues at coordinate 19,736 of AYEL01088294.1, forward strand.
TTGCACATATATTTTTAATTAATTAAATAATTTGTTTTCATAAACTGTTGCACGTCTATTTTTAATTAATTAGATCGGAAGAGCGTCGTGTAATAATAATTGTCTAGAAATCATCTTTAAGAAACTAAAAACTAGTGAAGTTCCATGTCTATTTTTAATTAATTAAATAATTTGATTTCATTACTATCTGTTCGCTGAACGTCTATTTTTAATTAATTAAATAATTTGTTTTCATTACTATATTCCGTCTATTTTTAATTAATTAATTTGTTTTCATTACTATATGTTAATTACCTCTATTTTTAATTAAATAACTTGTTTTCATTACTATATATTAATTATCATTTATTTAAATATATTTTTATATGGTTTTAATTTTATTAATTTTAATAATATTTTCGGATTTGAATTGATTGTGATAAAAAAAAAGATTAACAATGCGATGACGAGTTGTTTTACAGAGCTGTATTTTGTCAGAAGTTCACATAATCAGGAGTTTACCAAAGCCTGCGTTGTTAAACAAGACATTTTTTTCTTGCAGGCACTCGTCGTTAACAAAGTATGTCGTTTTCCGAGGCCGTCGTTAACCAAGGTACCACTGTATTGATATTTCGAGATGACATACAAATAATAGTTGTAAAGAAATACGAATTATTTTTGGAAATAAAGTACTTTATTTTTTCAGAAAGATTTTTTAAAAAATTAAAATGAAACAGTATAAAGAGAGAAATTCAATATAATTGAATTAATTATTTTTAAGAATAAAAAAAAACGTGATTAGTTGACACATCTAATCTTCCATGCTTAAAATTTTACATTAAACTAATTTGAGAAATGAGAAAAAATAATTATTAATAAAAAATTTAATACTTAAATTATTTTCAAATTAAATTAAAAGTAATTAAAAATTACAATAATTGGCGATAGTTTGCAAACACATTTTTTAAACATTTCGCTTTAACACAAATTATTTTTGCTGTATTAAAAATTTATTATAAACCATTATATAGTTATTTTCCTTTAATTTTGAAAAATTGTTATAACAATAAAATTACTTTTAATCAATAAATAAATTTTATTTAAAATTATATCACTAAAATATAATTAATTATGTTGTTTGAAATCATACTTTAAAGTATAATTTATAGTTATAGTTGAAATAGAAAACTTGAGTACATTTATGAAAAAAATTATTTTTCAAAATAGATGAATCACTTATATGTTTCTTTCCATTATTTTATTGTTGCGTTTTATTTTTGCAAAATATTGCCTTAGAATATGTAAATAACGTTTCTCTTAATACATTAATAATATTGAACTGATATCGACCATTTTAAATAATCTTGGTTCTCCAATGGGTTCCAAAAATATATGTGAATTTCATCCAAATATTTTTTCTAAAATTTTTTTAGAATATTTCCAGAAGAAAATGAGGTATAATAACTTCGTATTGATGTCTGTGACTCCTACTAATAATTTTTTAACTATTTAACATACGAGTATTTCATGAAATTTAATTATGATGTTCAGCTATTAAAGAAGGCCTGATGCGAATCATATATACTTGTATAACCCCCGAACTTCAGCCATTTATAAATAGCTTACGTTTTATTAAACTTCTGGAATATTGTACTTTCTTAATATATATATTTGAATTATTTTTCAGATATTCATGATAGAATCAATGAACTGTTCAACTTTTTTAAAAATGGGGATATTCAAGCTTTTTATGTAATAAGTTTTGAATTAGATGACTAGTTGTGCAAAATTCAGTAGAGTAAAAAATCAGTAGTAAAATTGAATTTAAAATAAGATGAATTAATTATTAATTTTGATAATAATAATTAACTAAAATTCCAAAATAGGGGGCATATTTGGAAAGAAGAGTTTGTTGCATTTTAAATTAATGAAAACTAGTAATGTGTATATTTTCTTGTAAGGAAATCATATTTTAAAATCAGTTTAATTTTTTTCTAATAAATCTGCATAAGCTCAATTTCTACAGACTATAGTTAAAAATTTTAAATTGTTCAAATCACTATATCCAATTGTTTCTCAATTGTTGAATATTGTCTTGAATATTCTTTCATCTGAGAATTTTGTATTTCAATTGAATATTAAATTTATTTTATTTGATTTTTTGATAGTAAGTACAGTATATTCAAGAGATTTATGCATTTACATAAATTAAGAATTATTGGTTTAAACAACTTTATCGCGAATTTAAATTAAATTAATTGTCAGTACCGAGAAAAATCGGTGTTTATTTATTTGATGAATTGTATTATTTTGTTAAAATATGCAGTATATTAAGAAAGAATGAAAGCAAAGAAATTAATGTGTTTTAATGCCATTTATATAACGTAAATCGTATTGTATTCAGAATTTTATACAAAAATATTTTAATTTTGGAATAATACAAAATATAAATCATTTTGAACTAATAACTACTGACTATTTGGTACTTATAAATAGCCTATTACATAAAAATTGCGACAATTCCTCTGGTTCAAATAGATATTTATTAAAATTTTTAATGCATATTTCAATTTTTAAAATTGAAATATGCATTAAATAATTAAACCATATATTAATAGCCAATTTTGTACAAGGATAATGTAAATACTGTAAATAAAATTTAAAAAATAATATATAATGTAAATTAATTCCGCAGAAACCAATAAGAAAGTTTCAGTTTATGCATATTCCAAAATGGAAAACGGAAAAATATACTAGATCTTTTTTTACTCGTGTTCCAACTTATGTTAACAAAAATTAATTATTTGTATTGGCAATGTAGTAGTAACTAAATAAATAAAAATAAAAAATAAAATAAGACAAAGTCTAAGCAAATTTAAAAATTATGGAACTATTGTAACAATTTGCAATACTTCACATATTCATCAAAAAACTCATTTTTTCATAATTATTTTCTTTTTTTCACTAAATAACACAAGTTTTTGATTGAATAAAGAATACTAAATGTGACCAAATTTGTATTATTATATTTTTAAGAGTATTCATAACTAGGCCTACAGATATTCTCAAAAATATATTTATTATGCAATATTATATAAGGCAATAACTTTGTTACATTAAATATATTATAATCAACTAAATAATTCTATATATATATATATATGAGACTTAATTTTTTCCTCCCATTTGTTACAATGTGAGAAAAATACACTAGATGAGCATAACGAATAACATCCTCAAAAACCTATGGATAATGCTATAACGATCCTTATAAAAATAACTGGAGTAAGTGATTGGAGAAGGCAAACCAAAAATAACGAATATCGTTAAAATGTCAAGTTTAATTAAACTAATTAAAATAAAACAAAAACTACATAAAATGAAAGGTATAATTAGAATAATTAAATTTTCCTTATTAACGAAAATTTGATTTCAACTTGATCGATTTCGCGGTACAACTAATCTAAAAATACATTTTCAGTAGTATTCCTTGGCATACTAGATTTAAATTTGTTATAATATTTATTAACGATAATTTTCAATTTCAACATACTTTGTCATCAAATTCTAAGTGAAAATGTATAATTTTTTACAGATAATATTTTGTTATAATTACAATACATTGTAATTATATAGCAGCATTTGTAATTTTATAGCAGCATTTCTCAAACTATTCAATACTAGCCATTATTTTCCATGCTCCATAATTTGGATTTCCAACTTGCTTCAAAAAACAAAGTTTAAGTATAGCATATTTATCTTCTTCACTATCTTTTAATGTCATCCAATGTGTGTATTACTATATAGTCTTTGGGTGGCACAATGCCAATGAATTATTGTAGAATGCTAATGTTATGTTTCTGAAAACAAGGCAACTTGCTGCAGAGTGGTAACTGATGATTCACAGACTGGTACCAGTCCACAAATCACCACTTTGAATAGAACTAATTTATGGAATAGTTAAACTTACAATCAATGATAACAATCCACACAATGCTCCTATGAAGTCTGAATATAGAAATTAATGCGTTTTAATGCCATTTATATAACGTAAATCGTATTGTATTCAGAATTTTATACAAAAATATTATTGCCAGGCCAAATCAGAACGCCACGGAATTATGCATCAATCTAATATAAATTGTACATATATTTTATTTATTTAAAAATATGGTCACTATGTATTTTTATTCCCTTGATTCTCTCTCTTTTTTAAGGGGCCCAATATTTTCTTCTGCGCCCGGGGCCTCAACTGGTCTTAATCTGCCACTGTTTATAGCCCCAAATACCCTGAAATATTGATTTTTGTCAAAATAGGAATAACATTAAAAATCAACCAAATTTGGAGACTACTATTTTTATTGACTTTCTTTTGAGTATAATTTTTTCAATCAATACGTGAAGAGATATTTTATTATAAATAAAGCATTTAAATAATAATAGATTATTTGAGTGTTTTATTTAAAGAAAAAATCCCTTCATAATCTAGAAATAATTATTTTTAAGTTTTCATAAGATAAACATTGGGAATTTGTGGGCCCTAGACAAGGTAGAAAGGGGGAACCCTTTCTATCCTCTAGGGTTGATATTTTCAATTGTCTGATTTTTGCAAACCAGTTCAGCAGTTCTATAACAGACATGTCAAACTCACAGCCCACAAACGACTTATGACCCTCAAGACTTTAATGTATCAGCTCCACTGCCATAAACGTTTTTAAAAATTGCATACTTTATATATTTTTAACTACTATACATAATTCATAAACACAACAACATAGAAAAACTCATTAATTTGAATAATAATTAAATAAACATAATTTTATCTATTTTCTGTACTTCATTTATAGAATATATGTAAATTTTTTTGAAATTTTATTCTTCTATAATAGTGTTTTTTCTTTTCTAAAGTGTAAACAATTGAGAATGCAATTGATTTGAATATTTAGAGAACACCCCTCTCAATATTGCTTTATTTCTTAAGTGGCCCTCTCAATATGCATTGTCTGTTAAAAGTTTATCAGCACAATCTGAGTTTGAGACCTCTGTTCTATAACATCCTAAATTTAGCTTTCTAGAGTCTAGGGAAGTATGTAAACTTGAACAGACAGATATATACGATCCCAAGCATTCTATATACCAATGGTGGCCAAATTGTGGCTCCCGTTTTCAGTTGCTATACAACCATCTTCAGCATTAAGAGCAGCATGTGGCGAGCCACATGCAGCTCTTTAGTACCTTCAATGTGATTCCACAGCATGAAAGTCAATAGTTAATATGGAGCAAATACCTACTTAATTTTTAAAAATAATATATTTGTAATTTATTTATTTATTGTAATGTAGTATATATGTATGCATTTATGAAGAGGTTAACTCTGACCTGTCCTGTTTTATTTTATTATGCTCTTTTATTATTTATCATTATTTTCAATATTATCTAACGTATTATATTTTAGTTTAAGAATTGACTTACTTCCACATTCTCCGTCGTAGTCGTTAGCAATCATGTCCGACGGAATCGGAATCCATCCTCCGAAAAAGCTTTCCCGGTTAGTGACATCATCTCATCTGGAGAATGGTATAAGTTCTACCATTGATCCGATATGAGAATATAGGAATGATCTTGTGTCAATGTTTTGTTCGGTATATAATTAAATTGTAAAGAGGATGACATGAATCGATTACTTTGTAAGCTAATAAATTTGATATTGTTATGTAAACTTATGCAAATGAGTGAAATGCAGGATTGTAAGTCACTCGGCATAAAAACAAAAGCAACCAATGACAGAGTGAGGTGGTGGTTCTAAACTGAAATTGGTTGAGTGACATTTGAATTCTTGTAAAGATTGACAATTGCTTGAAGTTTGTATATCGGTGATGGAGGTATTAAATTAGTTTAGTATTTAAGATTATATTTCTTGTGAATAATTGGATTTTTGATATTTGAGTTGGATTAAATAAGTTTTGTTGATTAATTGATTGTTGCTTTAATAAAGCTTTAATTAACACTTTTGTGTTTTTGAGTCTAATAAATTTATATTTTTTGTTATTTAATTTGTTTTGAAAATTTATTCAATTTACTAGTGTAAGTTTCTAATATCGTTTTGTCGTTTAGATCTAACACTTATTTGTTACTTCTAGTTGTAAGTTCCAGTTTCCGGTTTTATTGTCGTCAGTTAGACGCAGAGCCGGATTTGCATTTTTAGGGGCCCTAGGATGAGTAAGGCTTTGGGGCCCCTGAAAATTCAAATCAGTTATGTCTAATTTTAAAGGCTCCTTATAACTTATAGGTAACCTTTAAAATTTTACTTTTTATCTAGCACTTTAATAAAAACCCATTCTTCTTATTAAAAGTTTATAAAAGTTGAAAATTGATTGATAGTTTTATTTATAAAAGTTGAAAATTGATTGATAGTTTTGGGGCCCCTAGGATGTGACGAAACCTTTAAAATTTTACTTTCTATCTAGCACTTTAATAAAAACCCTTTTTTTCTTATTAAAAGTTTATAAAAGTTGAAACTGATAGTTCTGGGGCCCCTAGGACGTGGCCTAGTCGGCCTATTGGTAATCCATTTTTTCTTATTAAAAGTTTATAAAAGTTGAAAATTGATTGATAGTGCGGCCTCTAAAATCGTGGGGCCCTAGGACGCGGCCTAGTTGGCCTATTGGTAAATCCAGCCCTGGTTAGATGTTAAATTTTGATAGATTGTTTGTTTTTGATTTATATTTAATTTAGAAAGTAGTTAAAGGCCTGAGCTCAGGCCGAACTCTGGATTTGCAGAGTCATTAGAACTATTAGGTTTAGTTTATAATTATTATTATTGATATCTGTTAGAATCCGCAAATTTGCACATTTATTTATGCATGTAAAATATATAATAAATAATTTTGAAGCCATTGTTAAGATTAATCGAAAAACTGATGTGGCTCTCATTGACCCAAAAAGAAACTGATTGCAGCTCTCAAGTATTTGAGATTCTCTTATACGGCTCTTAATGATATGAATCTTGGCCACCCGTTATATACCATATATAAATTTATGATTAAGGATTTTATTGTATTAATTTAACTTTTTTTTAATAGGATAAATTTATAAAAAGTTAGCATTAATTATATTTGTATAATTTTTATCACTTACCTCACCCAAAGTACATTCAAGAAATCCTAAGAAATCATCATCAGAAAGAGTTTTTGTATCATTGTCAATATCGTATACAACAAATTTTATTTTTTGAACCTCCTCAAAAAAATAATCCATTTTAATTGGTTTACAAAAATCAGGATTATGATTGTTCTTTATTATTTCTGTTCTTCCCACCTACAAAATCAAATAAATCTTATTATTATTTTAATATTATAGAATAAAATTAAAGCCATTTATAGTTCAACTTACTTCAATTGAATGCCTTCCTTGAATTAAATAAAGTACAACTAATGGATCTGATTTTGAAGTAATATCTCTGTCAATCAAATTACGACAACTCAGAAATATTTCTATTTGAGTGACACACATTGTTTGTGGTGGTCTATTAACTGTAGCTGCTGAAAACTGAGCCATCTTTAAATAAAAATCATTAACAAAATGGTAAATATTTATTTTACTTCTAAATGATCAAACACATCATACTGCAGACTCCAATGTCATCTAATGACAGCAAAAAAAGGAGACAACATATAATTTTATCTGCTGGATAAACATTAACCTCATGTTTTGACTCAAAGCTTACAGCATATCATGCTATCTCACATACTAACCTTAGATGCTTCTTCCACTACACACTCTAAATGAAACATATATAAACATTCATCAGGGCTAGTACCCAAAAGCATGATACATCAAAGTATGAATACCCTTACCTTGTCTTATTATAACATACTTCCACAGTATGCCAGAAGTGTGTTTATTATTTTTCCATTGCTTGATGATGCTAGAGTCTGCAGCATGATGCATCTGATTTCTTAGAATTAACTAAAGCTGCACAAATTCTGCACACATTAAGCACTAAGCAGAAATAAAACCTTTATTTCACAGAGGAACGTTTTTGACAATTCACAACTGGTCCACAATTATATTATATAATATTTTCAAATAAACAAATGATATTCCATTTTATTATGTTGATTATAATAATACTCTAATAACTTATTCATAGTATAGTTTTATAAGAGTTCTCCTTATGAAAATTGTACAGTAACAATCAATAAATAATTATAAAATGAATAAATTGGCAATTTTTACTTATATCCCCCCACTGCATTTTTCAATTAATTCGTCCCAACTTTTTTGAAATATAGTTAGGTGATCTCTAAGACTATATAAAGTGGTGGAACTCAAAAAACCTTAATAAAAAAAATGAATTCAAAATTGAAAAATATACAATTTATCTCAAATTAATCGGTTGTCAATGCCATGTTTGAACAGTATTTCTGATCACGTGGCTCATTTCGTACTTTCGACTATTTTTGTTGTTTATCATTCATTCATTAGAAAGTTAAAAGATTCATCCTTACCGACATCTAATTAAATGTGCTTCAGTAGTTCCATTGTGTCAAAGACTCAAATGTTTGATTAAAATTTAAATTTTTAATAAAATATGAACAAAAATAATTTAAACCATAAAATTACTGAAAATGTACTTCTTGTTTTGTTTTGGACTTTTGTATATGAAAAATAACTTTTGTCCAGCAATGGAACTGGCAATAGCACGTTTAATCACATATCAGTAGGTGTGAATCTTTAACTTTCTACTGCATGCAATGAATGAATGAATGATCAAGAATCGAAAAGGAAGCTACTTGAGGAAGCTAATAGTCAAAAAGTACAAACCGGGTCACGTGACCATGGATGTTGTTCAAATATGGCGTCGACAACTGATAGACTTGAGGTAGATCGTATTTTTTTCTGTGTTTGAATTAATTCTTTAAAATTCTTTTAAATTCCGCCACTTTGTATAGTCTTAGGGGTCGCCTAAATATATTAGAAAAAGATTAGGTTGAATTTAAAAAAATACAGTGGCGGAATATAAGAAAAATTATCAAAGATTTTAATCTTCTCTAGACACATGTTAAAAGTACGAATTGGCTGCGATTTTATTGCAAATTAATGTTTCATCAAAAAAATCATTTGTAAATTTGGAAGTTTTATTTAGTTTACGATAATGTATATTTGCGCATGTTTTACGAGAGATCTTTTACTAGAATCATATCCGAATCTGAATAAATTATTCAAATTTTTAATGTATTTTGTGTTTAATTTAAATACTGCTTACCTAAATCCTTTATATAGGTATTTATTAATTTCAAAACACCTTTGACACGAAACACGTGATCACTGATTTCAAAGTCCTGTACAGTAGTGAACTGTCGTACTGAATCATATAAAATGAATATCAAGGTTATTTAAAATAAGGTTGACCCATCCACAGATTAAATACTTCGTACAGATAGGACACTTCCATAGGCTGCGTTCAGCAGACTCAACTGTTGTGGAACAGTTGAGAGATTTTCTGCTGAACGCGTCTTCAAGGTAGCGCTGTTACAGAGTAGAGTCTTAACAAGTAGTAGCACTCGTCAAGCCGCCTTTGATGTTGTGCTCTCTCAGAGTAGGTGGAGCTTAACTGTATAACTTTAAAAATAAATATTTGGTTATTTGTTAATATATTTTGAAGAATTTATATCTTGAAAACAAACTAATGCAATTGGATTCTTTTAAATTTATTGTATTCCTCGATCACAAGTATAATGTTTAAAATAAAAATATAAAACAATAATATTAAAATAAAAATGTTGTACAGTATTTATATAAAGAATGTTTCTAATCTCTAGTATCGATGTTATTGATTAATATTGTAAACACTGCAATTTAATAATATTAATATTTAAAAAATATGTTTTAAAACGTTTTTCGGGATATTGAATTTTATTAATAATATTGTAACAATAATCTTAAACATACCATTACTCCTAACAGTAATGTTAATAATAATGATATGTTTAGGATTTTATCTAATACAATATATAATTTTTTATACTTCCTCTATAATAATTAATTATTTATGTTAATAAATTGGATTACTAGTATATTTAAATATATAAATATATCTAATTCTTTTTTTGCGATATATCGAACTAGAGTATATAGATATTTATTATATTTATACAGGGTGTCCATTTTGATTAATAAATTTTAGATTATGCCAATTTCCTACTCACTACCTGTGCTAATTTATATAAAAATGATTGTACTTTGAAGTTTATGATGTGAAAGAACGGATGACATCATTTTAAAGTATATTCGCTGAACAGATCGTGAGAAAACAGAATTAAAATACGAGTTGGCCGACTGGCTATGTGCTATACTTCCATCTTAGAGATCGAGTTTTATTCTGTATTACACATTTTTCAGGAGGATCCGAGCAAATTCTGTTGAAACCCATACTTGAAGACTTTGGCAAATCCCATCAGAGTGCTCATAAGCCCGTGGTAGATTCGGAAATGGTTTCTATAATATATCGTGCAAGATTTCTACGGCATAATTGAATTAATAAATTATCATCCAATTATAAAATATGGAAATATGAGTGATAGCATACAATCTTGAGAAAAATATATCTTGAACTGGTTTCTGATGCACTTCTAAGTAGATAATTTAAAATGTTTTAAATCTATATAAATAGTTTTAATTTTGCAAATTTACTAAGTTTAAAGTGAAAACTATTTATTTATTTATTCCAATAAATAAGTGATCAGAACAATAATTACATAAGAAATTTATGAATCCAATGCATCTATTTAAATGAATAAATTACATGGCATTTCACTATTTAAATCAAAAGTAAATACTTAACATAATCGGTATAACAAATGTTCAAAAAAATGTCCTTTAATAGTATACTATACATTAGTCTATCATAGAAATTTTTCGCCATATTATTCATTTTTGAACTTATTATATTTTTAAACTGATTCATTTATTAATTCAGTTATAATACTGAATCTTTCATGAGATATTATAGTGATAATTTCTTAATCTAGCATGGACTCACGGACACTCCTGATGGGATCGAAAGAAGGCTCGAAGGATGAATTTCAACAGGCTGACCCGATCTCTCCTAAAAAATGTGGAATTCAGAGTAACAAGCGATCTCTTAGATGAAAGTATAACACGCGGCATTCATAATTTAATTTTTCTCACGATCCGTTCAGCGAACAGACTTAAAAATGGTTTCTTCCGTTTTCTCACATCATAAACTTTAGAGATTATTTAAATTAACCACCTAGGGAGCAGGAAATTGGCATAATTTAAAATTACATTGATTTTCCTACTGCGTGTAATCAAAGTGAACACTGTATATGTAATCGAAGTGGACACTGTGTGTAATCGAAGTAATAATGTTGTTGTTAGTACTTCAATCAAAAATTCAAAAGATAATAATAAATCAACTTCCTTCTGTTTAGCATTTATCAAGATTATGTACAAATTTGAAAACAACTGTTACGGATTTTATCAATTTAGAAGATAAAAAAATATATTAAATAATTTGAATTCAACTGTAATAGTTAGAGTGAAGAATTCAATAATTTTGAAAAAATTCAAATATTTTAAATTGTTTTTCTGTTTAAAAATTTCATAAATTTGATAATCGATTAGAACATTAATTTCTAAATGATAACTCTATCTAGAAAGCATTATTACAATTATCAAATGATATTTTTATACCTACAATATTTATTTATTATTCGCTCATATTGAAATGTTATATAAAGATAATATGATCTGTTTATTATATATATTATATTTTTCAATTTTATACGACATAATATAGACATATTAAACAGAAGAGACATTTTAACAAATAGACATTTTAAACGGAAATAATACAGGAATTGATTAATTCCTATATTATTTCCATTTAAAATGTCTAAAGATAAATTAATAATGTTAAATTTTTAAATTAAAGATAATAATAAATCATTAAAACAACATTAAATTAGTATAACACAGAAATCTATTTCAAAAATAAATTCTCATAATAAAATTAGAAAAGTTTGAATTCTGATAAACAAATTTTATACGTATTTATGATTTTTCAGGCAAAACATTATCATATTACAAATACGAATGAAGTTATTTTAGTGTTTCTTTGTTATCATTAGTTAATCAATTCGTCTTGTAACTAATATTATAGATATGGAAAATATATACTTTTATGACATTTTTCGAAAAGCCAAAAAAACTTTTAAATAAGTTAGAAAAATATATATATTTTTTTTTTTGAAATGTGTTTTAGATCAGTTAAAAGAATTGTTGGCAGGTTATAATATTGCTGACTGTTACAGTCCTGTATAGCATTTATATGGCTAATAATAAATGCTATAAGAATCAGAATTTTGTTTTGAACGTGACAAGTATGAACAGATATAAGAAACGAATGATATAATATTTTAAGTACAGCGCAAAGAATATAAAAAATGAATTATAACAAAGATTAAAAGTTAAACGAAAAAGTTCTGAATTTCGTTTTTTTAGACTAAAAAAGAATAAGAATTGGAATAGATTTATATGACAACACGTAAAATATTATAGGCAAGGTATTAAAAAACTTCCTCTTCATAGAGTGTACTATAAATAACTATATGCTTTAACATGGAACCAACACAATAGATAATTGTTGAACAGATTCCATGTCTGTTTGCTGCAAAGCTAATTTGCTCAAAAGAAGTTGAATCAAATGCTTTTTGGATATCAAGAAATGCTCCTAAGACAATTTCCTTGTATCCAATTTCCCTCTTAGTGATTGACACAATCCGATTAAGAGCATTTTCAGTTGATTTGCTAGATTGATAGGCAAATTGACTGCAATATAGAGGAGACTATTAAAGTGCCATCCTTAACAATTCTATTCACCATCCTTTCCATCGTCTTCAATAAAAAAAATATCAAACTGATTGGACTTGAAGGAGAATAATTCACCCTATATCCTCATTTAATAGATGATGATAAATTTATATAATATCTTTGCTTTCCCAGACAATATATGAGAACTAGCATCAATTCTCATATGTTGTCATATGATCAGTAAATCAAATTGATTCCTTTAACAGAACTTAATCAGAAGCACAAATTCAAGTATTGATGATAGTTTGTCTTTATCATAAGGAAAATATGCAGAGGAAATTATAAGTTCCCTACTAGCACAGCTCTCTCTAACTTGTCCTGTACAGTTGTAAGATCCTTGAACAGAAATCCCATATGAGTGAAACATTGGCATTTTTGTCAAAAACAACATAAACCTCATAACCCACTACCAGAAGTAAAAAGTAAATAAAATAACTTATCTTCTGTACAGTTAATTCCTTGTATTTGGCCATGGCTCTTGAATAAGAGCAAAGTCATAATAGCTGCCATGAGCCACAGCTTAGAGTGCTAGAGGTTGATCTGAATCACTCTCAGACCTATAACACTACAAATGTTTAAGGAGAGCACACTTCCATTCTCTCTCCAAAATCTGGGTACCAAAAGATTTAGGAGGACCTCTGGAATCCTGATCCTTACTGGCAAGCCCAAATAATTCATGCTCCTTTAATGAGCAATTACTCAAGTTAGATAGCAGCATAATATTATCTACATTAAAATCAATAAAAATAACATTATATATTATATAAATAGTTAAAATTTTACACTGCATATAAACTGTGTATTATAAATGTGTTTAGGAAGTTACAGTATTTTTTCTTGTACTATAATTTGTTTAATTTAAAACAAAAATTTAAAAATTTTTATAAGTATCAATAACATTTAAAATTGCATTTTATTCTATCTAGGTATATAAAAATGAAATTGTTCTGTAGAAAATGTCTTCATAAATGTAGACAGTAAACATGTTAAATACATAAACAAAATGGTGGACTTTCAATAATGAATGCCTTCATATCAATTAATTTTTATTTTTGAATTCAAATATAAGGCAATTTACTTTTTATTACTGATTTTTTTCTTATATTTAAGATAAAAATATATTTTAATAAGTATCTTATTAAATGTAGCTTTACAAGCTTCACACTATAAGTATATATAGTCAGCTCCAAAAAGCAAAAAATATAAATTTATTCTCTTAAAAAAATATTTTTAACTAACAAATTATTCATCTTCAGCTGAAACTCTTTAAGCACACAAATTCTATAATGTTACAAATTTTAATATATCAAATATAATTTGAGACAGTATCTTAAACGATGATATCTCAACTGGAAGTTAGCTACCATATTATCAAAAAGAGTCATTGAATACAATGTAATTGTAAAGTGGAAAGTAGCAAAAGTAATTAAATCTTTTAAGAATGCGGGGCTAACAAAGTTAGCAGAATTTATAGAGATCGAAAGCAGATGAAATCAAAATTTTTGTTATAAATGACAGTGCACCAATAGAAATTCCATAATTATGGAAATGGTATATAATGATTCTAAGCAAGCCAAACTTCCCCCAGCGGTTATTTTTTGTATTAACTGCCAAATAAGTGCGTATTTTGATTAATAAATTTTTTTATTTTTCTTTTTATATGGACTACTTTTATTGATATATCGTACTCGACTTTCAGAAAAGTTATCTGACTGGAGTATATTTTGTATGCTGATTAAACATTAGATTTTTTTATGCAAGATTTATCATAAACAATTTATTGTTTATTAAAAAATAATAATTTCCAATCTCATTTACAAATATAATTAATTTACAATGAAAGAAACTAATGTTATCTAACCTATTAATTTAGATAGACTAATAAAGTAGCTACAGTCATATTATGCACATTTTCAAGAAATTTAATACAGTTTCCTAATTTTCCTCATGTTTCAATTTTCTTTCTTTTCTAAAACTTTCATGGTTTATTCGCTCAATTTTAAATTCATATTTAATCATAATATTTCCTTATCTATAAAACCAGTTCAAACTTCCTATTCACAAATATTATAATATCCTAAACATCTAAATCTATCATCAATGTGTAAATTATTAAAATATATACAATATTTTAATAATTTATACGTTGAATTTAGATGTTTAGAATATTTTAATTAAAAAAATATATTCCAATCATTAAACACAATATTTATTTTTGGTTAGAGATTATTATTTAGCATAGACCAATAGAGCAAAAATTAAAAATAAAAATTAAAAAATTATAAATATAGTCCATATAAAGAAATTATTAATCAAGATACGATTGATATGGTTTTAAAACTCTCTTCAATTTTTAATTTATAGCGTATAATCTAAATATGATTTAATTGGTTTGATCTCTGGACTTTGGTCAATAAACAGGGAAGAAGAATGAATAATTTTTTTCTTCTCAAAGACATTATCTATTAGCCCATTGACAGTAATTGTATAATAATTGCTAATGTAGAAATAATTTTTCTATTACTGTCGAGAATTTTATTATAAAAGAAGCATATAAATTATAGTTATTCCTTTGTAAATGTTAATATGTTTAATAATGCATGATTTAATATAATTTATATATAATACAAATAAGACTTAAATTTTGAAAATTCTGAATCATTCAGTAATTTTTTGTACCAGAAAAAAATATATAATACAACTGATATTTATATAAGCAAATTACTTAATGATTAGTCTATATTTGACAATCAAATAATTTATAAAACTAATTAATATTTGTAACTAATTAATGTACTGTATAACTATAAAACTAATTGATATATATATATATATAGAATTCTTGTATAGTAATCATAAAAGATCTGAATAATTTAATAAATACTGGCCATCTTCTAGTTAGGAACATTCTTACTTACAATCGTGAAATTTCATTTTCAAATTTCACGAAATTTCATAAACTCTTCAATAGTTTTAAGTAATATGATAACAAAATGCTCTAGCAACCAATATAATATAAAATTATATTGTTAATTAACGTATTACATCAGTATTTAAAAATGGAAGCGATGATGACAAAAATTCCTCGCTTTTATATTCGAAACTTTCATTAAAATCTGTGAAATAAAAAATTTTATTTGCTTCAACTTTGAAATATATTATAATATATAGTATATAAAGTTATTTCAGTACTTTCGGACTCAAAGTAACAGCAGTATCTGAGTTACCAATAAAACTTATGTAAGAATTATGATCATAATTAGATGAAAGCATATATTTATTACTGTATTTTACTGACCTTTGATCACTTTCCTCTATAAATTTACATAAATCCATAAAATAATTCATATCATGTATTTTTAGTGTAATATTATTGCTATAGTTGCTTAAGTGATCCAAATGCTTGTATATGTTTCTTATCAAGGATGTCCACTTGATCTATATTAAGAAAATAATATTTAAAAGTAAGAAAATTATTTTTCGAAAAATATAAGAAAAAATAATTTTAAATACCTGAGGACATTCAGATTCCAATTCTGAAATCATCTTTTTTGTATAATTGCTATTATATTCTCTATCGGTAATCTATATAATATATAGTTTTTCAGAAATATCAACTCGAGAATAAATTAAATATTTCTTATATAATTAATTTTATAATTTTTCTGCTGGTTTATCAAAATCTTACATTGGCTAGTGATGTTTCTAGTTGGATTATTTCTTCAGTAAAACGCTTTGCATCTTCATCTTTCATCTCTAACTTAGTGAATACATAATGAAATAAATCTAGATATTGTTGTTTCAGTCGATTAGACTCTTCTTCGGTTGAGTTCAATAATATATGTTCACTGATAGATGTTCCTGTAGGACCTAGCTGAGATTTAAAATTTTGATAATATTTCATTGAAAACATTGGAAATTAAAAATTGGATTAATAAATTTTAATCTTGCAAATGTTGATGCGTTATTATTTATAAACTTGGCTTTCTAATCAAGAAATTTAAAAAGAATGAAAATAAGGTGAAAGAAAAGTCTCAATTCCTCCAAATAACTTGATAAATATCATAGATTTGAAAAATCTGTTAATGCCAACAAATAGGAAATCATTGGTGGGCTATCTGATGGTACCTTCAAATGAGCTGATTATGCGAAAGAGGATGATTGCAAATCCTATATCATAAACCATAACAGATTAGGGAAAATTTTCAATTACAAACTTGTTCAGGATTCAATTGGGGATACTTTAAGAAAAAAATTCATCAAAATCAGATGAATAGTTCACTCAAAAATGAAAAAATATATATTTATATACAAATCGTGTCACATTCCTTTCTACAGCTGGTTCTGGAAATTTCTGGAGATTTCCACAACAGTGTCATTATCCTTTTCAATTAGCATAAAAATCCACATTCACTGACGTGCAATTCAATGTGCATTTACATTACAATGGGTCAGTACAGACTCAATTAAATGATTGCCATGGTATATGCTATGGTGTTGCTAATGCGAATGTTGCTACTGCACCTCGATTTTATAAGGAAAGACATCCCTCAGCACGAACGTTTATATTAATTCCTTGAAACGCCCAAAATCAGAGTCGGCCTGATGGCCGCCTAGTAAAGCTGTAGTTTACCACCCTGGAGGATCCGGGTTTACCTCCAGTTTTCGAAGAGAGGTCCGGGCCAATCCGTTTGAACCCCATCCTTCAACCATCCGGTTAACTCCATCATGGGTAATGGCTGCCTGTGATAGGTTCTATAACTGGTTACCGCCAGATACAGAATATCCTTCATGAGATATGGCGGCTTAGCCTACCTAACCTAACCTAGCCCAAAATTAGGTCGTGTACAAACAGCAACTTTCATTTTTGCATAATAACAGTAGAGCAGTGTTTTTCAGACTGTGGGAGATAGTCTATTGCAAGGGGCCGCGCAAGAATTAATAAAAATATCATTTTTGAACCAAAAAAACAAAAAATAAATTCAAATGTTTGTTGAAGAAATGAATCAGCAAAAAGATTATTATCCAGTACATATATTCGCGAACCCAGAAACTTTCTGATGTAGCTGTTTTAAAGTCAAAATATCGATCTCGTTTAGTGATTGAAAAACAATTTCGAGTAGAGATATCTTTAATGACATCCCGATTTAAGAGAATTTATGCTGAAAAACAAGTCCACTCATCGCATTGATTAAATATTATATTATATTAAACACATAAAAAACGAAAAATTGAATATATGATTTGTTTAATTGTATTAAAAATTGTTACACTAGAATAAAAATATATATTTATTATGTATAAGAATGTTATTTATACAAACTATGGTATATGATTTTGTAGTATTAAATTGTAAGTAGAAAATATTTATAATATTTAACCTGTTATAAAAATGAGGGGCATACCATTTTTAATGAAAAAATGGGGGCACAGACACAAAATGTTTAGAAATCACTGCAATAGAGGATCTTCAAGATTATAGCATGCTCGTAGAGAGATTTCTACTGACACTCTAAAGCAGGGGTGGGCAATTATTTTCTGCCGAGGGCCGGATAAACAATCTTCAGGATGAAGCGGGCCGTATAAAAATTGAAATGTACCTAAGGCCGAATTTAACCTTATCGCACCATTTTATAATTATGTAATGAAATTTTGATGATAACATTAGCTAATCTATTAATAATTAATAATCTACTTTTGACATAAAATGACATAAATGATGATAAAATCAAGTTCAAGCAAAATTGATTCTTGCACAAACATATTCCTCTCACCATCATACGGGACAAGAATAATGGTGGCGCCAATTTATCTGCACACGTTCTTGTCAATATCGCTATCGTGTGTAGCCACTTTTGTGATACAGAAAGAATATATTCGTGTATCAATATTGGTGTGTATCCACTTTTGTGATACAGTAGAATATATTCGTGTATCAATATTATTTTTAAAATATACTTTTCTTGTGTTATTTTCTCACTTTGAGTCTGGACTTGGTGGAGAACGGACATGTTTCTCTGCTCCTGCCTTGGTAAGTTGTGTTGTATTTTCTTAGTGTCTCCACATTCTTGTTGTAGGGTCTCCGCATTCTCCGTGCCGGCGCTTCCTGTTGGTTCTTCCCAGAACTAATAGTGTCCACGGCACCCTAGGCCTGTGCCTGGCCTTTGTGCTTTGTGTTCATCCCCCCGTGGCTTCCCCCTCTCGGATGCATTTGGATTAGATTCTGTGAACATCATGACTTCATCCTGCACTACTAGATGTCTCCGGGATCTTCCTTCCTCAATTCTTCGGGATTAGTGCCAAGTCTTCGGAGCCTTCAACTGTGTGTGTTTGTACCTTGTATTCTTGTGTTAGTGATTCTCAGTGCTACCTTCTGGATATTTTCAGGTCTAGGCAGCCATCTTTTCAGCAGTTGGTGAGTTATTTTACTGTCTTTACATAGTGTTAAGGCGGGTTTTGCTAACGCTCTCGGTTTTCTTTTTCGTGGGTGCTTTCGGTCTTTCTCCTAAGTTCTATTGCGTTCGTGGTGGTCTCGCTTTACGCTGTCATCCTTTCGCCGTCATTTTTGTTGTACTATCTCGTGGATACTCCCTGAGGCTCTGGCAGTGCTTGGACCCACTCTACGCTCAAGTTCTCACTTAGCGCTCTTGGAGTTTTTCATTGAATGTTACCCTGTGGACTATTAGAAGTCACCTCACGCTGTTTTTTCTACTGGTTTCACTTAGCGCTGTTTTTATTTTCAATTTATCATGGATAATATTAAAGATTCTGATGATGGAGATCAGGAGGGTATATCCCTCAAACAACTACTTGCACTTTGTAACTCTACTATTTTTAGTGAGAGGCCAGAAGAGGAATATCTTCAAACTATACTGGCAAATGTCCTCGCTGTGGCCCAATCGGTCTCCCAAGTGGGAAGTGGCTCCATCAAAGTTAGCAATCGTAACAAACTGAAAGTTGCCACAATGAAAATCTTTGAGGCAACTAGTAAAATATACGGCCTTCTTAAAGACCTTAGAGAGAACATTGGTACTCACCCTAAGGCCACATATGCTGAAACTGTTAAAGCTACTCCAGCTACTCAAGGCAATCCCAGCAAAACCACGAAACTTATTTCTAAGGCTTTGACACCATCTGCTACCCTTACTGGAAATGAAGAAACTGTTTTGATAGCATCAAAGACTTCAGAGGATTTTCTCTCTCTTAACCCAACAGAAGTTAACGACGAAATTCGTGCCCATATCCAACCCAGTTCCCTAGGCCTCAATGTTAAAAGCATTTTTAAAACAAACCAGGGTCTGTGTAAAAGTTGCCAGCAAGGATCAAGGTACTCGATTAAAAGAGGCTATCGAACAAGATGAAGCCCTGCGTACTAAACTTCATGTGACCATTCCTTCTAAGAAACTCCCTCGACTTATCTTACTCAATGTCCCTGACAGTGTTAAGGACGATGCCGTCCTGAAGGAGGTCTACCAGCAAAATGATTTTGTCAATGGAACGGCTTCAAAACCTAAATTCCTCTCCGAGGTCACTTTAGTCACATCTTTCAGAAGTAGCCGTACAATGGATCAACATCGTCACGTCATCGTTGCTGCTACCAACTTCTGGAGATCCAAATTTCTTGCTCATCCTAGAATCTGTATATCATGGAGCTCAGTTAAGATTGATGATTATCTCAACCTTACTAGGTGTTTTAAATGCTGTGGCTACGGCCACAAGTCTAACAACTGTACTAAATCTGAAAAATGCAGTCACTGTGCTGGCAATCACTCCTTCCACTTTTGCCAGTCCTTCAAAGAGAACCCCAATTCAGAACCTCACTGTGTCAACTGTGTCAACTGTGCTGAAGCTAACAAGAGTCTACCAAAAGGTTCCTATTATTTAACCAACCACAATGCATTTGCTTGGAACTGCACAGTCACCAAAAGAGTTAAAATACAAATAGCTAAAAAGACTGACTACTAATCTCTCTTCTCTAATCATGGTTTTGGATTGTTTTTGACCCTTCTATGGATCAAGGACCCAATCCTTCCAGTCACAGCTCACTTAAGATCCTTCAAATTAATCTGCAGAAAAGCAAATCTGCAATGGACAATAATGCAGACATTCTTGTCCAGGAACCTTACACTTACCAAAACAAAATTTCGTTGTTTGGTTCCAATCATATTTTCCCTTCAACTGACGTCTCTTATCCGGTTAAATGTGGTATTATATCTCTTAAAACCAATCTCGACATTCTGTTTCTCACCCAATTCAGCAACAAGTTCTTCACTGCTGTCAATGTTAAAAGGGGCTCCTTAGACTTTTTTGTTATTTCCACTTACATCTCCCTAATGATGACATTACTGAAGCTCTCAGCCTTCTGAGGTCAACCCTTAATTCTCTTCAATACTCTCCTATCTGCATTTGTGGGGACTTTAATTCTAAATCCCGCATTTGGAATAGCCCCACTGAGGACGAAAGAGGCAGAGAAGTGGCTCTCTTTATGGCGGAATTTGGCCTACACTCTGTCAACAGCAGCACTATTCCAACTTTCAATAATGATCATGGAAGCAGTTGGATTGACATTGCGCCGTGTGAATGCTATTTTGTCGTAAGTCCAAAATTATAATAAAACGAGTTTTCGATACTATCGTATACTACATGGAAAAATGAAGAACTTACATCAGAAGTAGCTTTAGCATATCATTTTCCAAACACTAATCTTACAAAAAAAGTAAAGCGTCGTGTATAATAGTTTTCCTGAAAATAATTAGCTGTTTTTAATTTGCTTTCCTGAAAAAATGGTTTATAGGACTTACAACAAAATAGCATTCACACGGCGATTGTGCTTACTAACCCAAAGTTCCTCCATAACAACATCGACTGCTGGACCTCAGATGAACTTAATGCCAGTTATCACAATAACATCTGGATCACCATTGAAACACCCAACCCTGGACTCCCTCTCCAAAAGTACACTACTACTTTTACTAATTGGGATTTTTTTCAAGAGCATTTAAGGAGTAACTGGACGCCAATTGATATTAATCAAGTTAACAGCCCTGCGGTCATTGACAATTATGTTGATAAACTCACCAATGCTGTCCTTGATGCGAAAAGGAACACTTCTGTCCAAAACATTTCTTCTAGGCCCGGATACCATGGTGGAATCCGGAACTCCAGAATAAAAAGAACAGTGTCATTCGCTCTAGAAGACTCTTTCGAAGGGAAACTAACTCCCTTAGAAAAGAATCTCTCCGAGCTGCTTATATCAAAGACTTTAATGAATACAAAACTATGATCAATCACAATCGGAAACAGGCCTGGAGAAAATTTTGTTCGGCCACATATAAAAATTCTCCTTGGAGTGATCCCTACTATATTGCTAGGAAGAAACGGACTAAACTCCCTCTTCCTGCTTCTGTTCAGAAACCTAATGGTGATTTCACAGATAACATCCTTGAAACCATCAGTACCATCTTTAATTACCATTTTCCGGACGATGATCTCTCTACTGATACTTCCTATCACACTGGTGTCAGGTCTGGAATCTCCTCCCCTCCTGACTCCAGAGATGATCCTATTTTTACTCACAATGAAATCACGAAAGCTTTTAATTCCATCAACCTGAATAAGGCCCCCGGCCATGATCAAATTACTGGCAGGTTGGCCAAAAATACCTTTGAAGCCATCCCTGTGGCCATTAGTATTTTGTATAACAAGTGCCTTACTATGGGTTATTTTCCTAGACAGTGGAAACTGGCTAGTATTAAATTAATACCCAAACCTGGTTCTGACCTCCACTCTCCCAACAGTTACAGACCTATTAGTCTTCTTAACATCTTCGGCAAGGTCCTGGATAAGCTCCTAATTGACCGTATCAACTGGCACCTTAATAACATTCACTTCTTCAGTGAGAGGCAGTTCGGCTTTCGCCCAGGTGTTAGTACCATTAACGCTCTCACCTCTGTCCTTAACTATATCCATTGTGCCAAGAATAAAGGCAATCACACCACCATCATCTCTATTGACTTTAGGGGTGCTTTTGACAACGCCTGGAGACCACTTGTCCTGTATACCTTAAAACAACAGGGTTGTCCTAAGAACTTATATAATTTACTCAGTAACTACCTAAAAGACCGTCAAGTCGGCTACTTTACCGATAACACAAATTATACTAAGCATTCCAACCTTGGCTGTCCCCAGGGCTCCTGCTCGGGGCCAACTCTTTGGAATATTCTGATTAATAGCCTTCTTGATATTCAAGACAATCTCCCTCCCTTCTCTAAAATCCAAGCTTTTGCCGACGATACTGTTATTCTTGTCAGCCATCACAACAGAGATGTGCTCCAGACCTACTGTAACACTGTTGCCAACACCATTGCTGAATGGAGTAACATCCACAGGATTCCAATCAACTATTCCAAATGTGGTTGCCTTGTTATTGGCAAGAGCAAACCCCTTCAAAAAAGGCTCTCCATCAAAATCAACGGTAATCTCATTTGTAATAAGAAGGAAATGAAGTACCTCGGTGTCATCATAGACCAGCATCTCAACTGGACCAGTCATGTAGACTTTATTTACAACAAAGCCATCAAAATCATTAACGACTTAGCTATAATAACTGGGGCCTCTCAAGCGAGACCACGCGAATTGCATATATCTCTGCTGTGGAACCAGTGATTATCTATGGCGCTCCCATTTGGCACAAAGCTGTTGATAGGGTCCACATTAGAAGGAAACTTCTCTCCCTCCAAAGGATGATGGCCCTTCGTGTTTGCAAAGCATACCGGACTGCACCCACGAATGCCTTGCTAGTTACACTGACGGAAAAAAAAATCCCAACACCAAGAAAGACTTGTGTTAGATAAAAATCAGATTTTTTTAAATAAATAATTTTGTTTGTTTGATAAAATTATTGAAGGGGCTTAACCCCTAATGATAAGCCACTCCTGATGCTAATATATTCTACTTTATACAGATTTTTTTCTGGTTATAAACTTTTGTAGATACAAACATTACATTTTATTTTGAATTGTTTGAAAATTCAAAAAATTTTACAAAAATTAAAATTATGATACTGTAGTGTAATTTTCTACAGGAAATATTTAGCAAAACTATATAATCATTTAGCATGTAAACATTTCAAGATAGCAGAATTTCTAAAGTTTAACTTTAGAAATTCTGCCATCTGGATTTTTGGTGGAAACTCTAATATTAAACAGTACTAATTGAGCCAAACAATGACATATCCAAGATGTTTCATACCTTTTAGGGCCTACTTAGTGTAAGAGTAGATTTTGAATTTCAAACTTTTTTGACTTACTAATGAACTTTATGAACATATTTCTGTATGCTTATAATTAAAAGAATATCTATAATTTCCAAGAATATAACTAGATTCTGCTTTACTGAATTTTGTTCTATGAATACCAAATAAATCTTACTGATTATAATTAAACACCAGAGTTAGTGGTCTTAATTGAGAAATTATGGAAAATTTTCAATTAATTACAGGTATCTTTCATTTTATGAAAGTAATGTGTTCCTTGAAAACTTATGCGAAAATTCATAAAATAAAATTTCAACTCCCATTCATTTCAATACAAAATTTTCTAATCTGTTCTTGGATTCTAGAGAATTAATGAAATATTATCTATGAATGTAACCAAAAGCATTAAAATAAATGCAATAATGAAAACAACAATATAATAGTTTATGGCATTTATTACATACTTGATTTCTTGCCATTTAATTTTGAATTTCTAAGCTGTTAAATAAAAGCAATATTTAAGCCTAGTTTGGCAATAACAGGCATTGAATTTATTTTAAAATTATAAAGTTCTTGTTGATTATTGGCGTTTAAATTTATACTTAATTCTTAAAATTTTGATTTTGATAAATTATTTGCACAAATAATTTATCTGAAAATTAGAATTTAAAAAAAATAAATAAATAAATAAATATGTAGTTGATGCTGATCAATAGAAATGGTTGAAAACTTTTCTTTTAAAATTAAATTTTATGTTCCAATTTTAATGGAATAATTAAGAAATGATGAAATGAGATTTATTACAATTACAAATATTTTTTAATTTTATCTAAAATCAATGGTATATTATACTAAATTTGATATAAAAATAAATTGGTGAAGAGAATAATAATAATAATAAAATTTTCATTTATTACCAGTTTACACATTTGAATAATAGAATTTTTTGAAACAATTTGAAGACATAACATATTGAAAAAATTTATTAAGATATATAAGTTTACCTTGTTCTATACAATAATTTCTATCATTAGATTAACTGAGTGACAATGAAATAGTTTTTCTGTAAAAGAAAAAATTATTTTTGTAATTGAAAAACAAGTACTACAAATTACAAATTTTCATGTTAATGAACTACATTAAAATGAGAGAAATCTGAATTGTTTATTCTTAAAATTTATAAACTTGAAAAAAAAAAAACAGTGAATATACAAAATTTTATATATTTTTTGAAAAGCTTAATATCTATATAACTGAAATTTAATATACACTGACGGAAAAAAAAATCCCAACACCAAGAAAGACTTGTGTTAGATAAATCACATCTACAAAATTTATATTTTGTGTTGCCTCGTGTTCTATTCTTAATATGCCAAGATTGTTAAGTCTCGTTTGGGTCATTGTTGCCCGCAAGAAATTTTAAATTAATTTTAGTTTGCTGAAACTCCTCTCACACGAAGTAACTGATACGCAAATTGTCATAAATAACTGTAGTGCGACCATAAGATTCGGAAGAGATTCTATAAAATCCCATTCCACGATGAATTTCAAAAAGTCTAGAGACACCCAATTTGAAACTGTAACATTGGCCGCTTTTAAATGTCTTTTCAACCTTGGTATCTCTACGAGGAGTTCTGTTTCTGAGATCTCATCATAACAATCAGTAAATTTTGATACAGCTAATTTCAACTCTTCAATGTTAGCCAAAAGCAAAGTATTTGTCTGCACAATCTCGAACAATGAAGCTACATCTTTTTAACGGTCTTTGATCTAGTTCGGAGTTCAATACTGAATCGGTCAAGATATTCCAACATATCCTTTTGAAGTTCAGCTCTCAGTGCGAGTCCTGCATCGGTGGCCAACTCACCGGACATTCGTTTTTTTACGACGAATTCGTCTTTATAGTGGAATGTCATAGTCCTCCGATTTTTTGTAAGTTTTTATTTTTTCACGGTCGGGTCTCACCCCCAAACGGGTCGCACCCGGTTAGGGCCGCCCCCATCTAGCTACGCCACTGCTCGTTGAACCGCATTCTTTGATGGCTGATTCCACTAGGAGTATGCGCAACCCATCGTGGGTACTGGAATGCCTTTTACTTAGTATTTATAAGATAGAAAATGGTGTTAAATCACACAAGTAAAAAAAAAAATTGTTTGTATAGAGGGGCTTTAGAATTTAATATCATATAAAATATTCATTACATTAATTTTTACAAAATATTGAAATTAGAATATTTGATAGTATTTATATTTCTTTTTACCGGTTTTAATTGCTTTAAAGTAGTAGATTTAATCCATGGATGTTTCATCCAAGGATTCATCCCTTTGAATTCATCGATGATGTGATTTAGACTCGCACCCACATGCAGTTATCAGTCGGTCAACTATTTAATTGCAGGAGTGAGAACAAATGATTCCTATGAGATTGCGCCCACTATTGTTGGCGAACTAAACAATAGGAGTCCTTTGTTTTCACTCCTGCAATTAAACAGTTGACTGACTGATAATTGCATGTGGGCGCGAGGCCTTAATCATTTCTGAATTTAACGATCAAGTACGTTTGCTAACGATCTATTCTGAATCTTTATTTTTGAAAATTATAAAAATTTTAATTTTAAAGAATAAATTATATATTAAATGAAAAGAAATATTTAAATGGAAAAGAGATGAACGTTTTCCAGACTTTTTACATTTTTAATGGAATTTTTTTTATATTTAATGTTAAAGAAAAGGGCCTTATTTGTATTTTGTAGATTGTTCTAAAAAGAAAATGTGATTTTTGTGTATTAGCTTTTTACTTCATCGTTTTTAAAAGCAACAAACAGCTTAAAAAAAAAAAAGAATAGGAAACGACACCTGTTCGAAAAGAAAATCTAATTTTATAGTAAATGCATTTTCATTTACAGTTTTCTGATTTGTTTATAACGTTCTATTAAATTATACTATTAATAATAACTCGCAAGAAACTTATTATTTAAAGTTCATCTTTACTTCCGTATGCACTTAACAAAATTGCAAAGTAGATTCGTTGTGCATCTGTTTGTTTGCACGAAAATATATGCTATCAATTTTCAATTTATATCAAGAAGGAAGAAGAGAAAAATGTATATATATATATATATATTTTAGTTTTATTAACTTCGGTAGAATGATCGATATGAATTAATTAATGAAATTTATTATCATAACATATTTGGTTTGATGAGCTAAAAATCTAATAAAGACGTTTTCGACATAACTACAAAATCATTAACCTATTTTTGATAAATTGTCGAAAAAAATATAAAAAAAACATTCATAATTTATATCAAATGAATGTTTTCCTCGACTATAAAGGTGAAATTGCTATTGGGTTTGATTAATTTACTACTGTTATTAAATGTAGAAAATTTATACTTTGCAATAAAATTACATTTAATAAGACAACTCTATACTTACGTGGTTATTAGAATCTATAAAAATCAATACTTTTACTTAAATATATAATCTTGTTTTTCTTATTGCAAACTCTTAATGCATTTTACTAAGCGATATCGAGATTTGGATTGAGACATTAATACGATAAAATAATTTATACAGAAGTTCAGAGATTATCTTTTAGCCATTAAACTAAATCATAACAGTAAGTGTGTTAAAAATAATCCTTTAAAGCAAAGTAAATGTTTTTGTTCTTTGGAGAAATAATCCAATTATTTCTTAACTTATAAACAATAATATTTATAAATTTATACAATAAAGTATTATTTAAATTTGCTTTGAATTTCTGGTTATTTCTAAAGCTCTTAATAATAAGCTTTTAGTTTTATAACTGTAACAAATATCTATATATATAAAAATCTAGGTAATTTCAAATTGTCAGTAGTAATAAAAATGTATCGAAGACGACAAATAATCGAACTAACATCTTGGGAATTCATGAATAGTGCTCTTGTTCCTGTTAAATCGAAAAGTATCTTTGATCAGAGTAGGAAGTGCAGAAAAATCTTTCAAGAGATTTGAAAAATTCAATAAAGAAATCCTTATTTATAAGTTCAAATATAGAAACAGTTTCTGTATCTTTCAAAATGATAAAATAAGAAGAAGTGTTTGTTAATAATTTTTATAAAGTTATTTAATTAATCTCATTATCTTTCCAGCATCTGTATTATATTTTTAATAGAATAATTACCGAAAGCTTCAGTTCTCTTATTGTTTTCGTGATGAAGAATTTTTATGTAACAGTATATTATATTACAGAGTATATAAAGCAAATAATAGGAGACAAAAAATATTCAATCTCATATAACTCTATCTTAGCAATTGCGAGATCCAATTTGGATAATTTTATGGGGATCACTTGGACTTAAAATTTGAATAATTTATATTGATTAGCTTATATTAAAATGCATTAAAAGAAAACTATACTTATACACAAATTTTGTTTTGCTTTCTGCTCTACACTCCCTCAAAATGTTATCAAAGTTTAAATTTTTTGCTTCATCTCATTCCATGGATAATGTTACAAGGCCCTCTGCTATTTAGTCTATTTTTGGAGGATGTTTAACCTTAGATAAGATTTGATCAATGTTAATTTGGAAAAGTTTTCTCCGAATTTACAAATATGCATAGAACAATAAAAAATTTGGAAATCTAGTATTCAAGACAAGGAATTTCAGGACACAATGATGCAAAAAGAGTAACCTTTTTTCATTTCTATAAATCTTTTTTTATAGGTATTTCATCGATTGCCATAATATTTGTTGGCGCATATAAACTAGTTTCTTTGGCCTCCTTTTTTTGGTTATGGACTAAGTGAAGTTTTTCGTGATTGAAGCACGACACCTAATGTAGCCGCATAGATTGAATTGATCTAAAGTCGATCCTGATTATACCTTTACTCTTCTAAAAACACTTATGCTTTATTTATTTAAAATCTTTATCATTTGAATATTTTACAATAAAAAAAATATATTCGATAAATGCCAAAATTCAATAAATTTAGGTTCCATTCGTCAAATTTATGAGAAGAATTTTTCAAAATGCGAAAATTAATAATCAAATACACGTACAAAGTATATAATTTTATTATATTTTGTTTGTTATTTTCTAGTTAACATTCGATACCGTACCGAATTAATTTTAATAATAAAGCACTCGATTAATATGCATGACATAAATATTTAAAACCGCACGAAAATTTTCGTGTCAACTTAAAATATTCATATATTTTAAAAATTATATTAAAATAGATGTGTGTGTTAATTCGTTAATTAAAATCAAACAAAAAAAAACTTAATATAAATTAATATCTAATCGCATAAGATTTAAAACTATCCATTAAAACGAAATTTCAAGTTTTAGAAATAATTTTTTTATTTAATAAATTATGATGCAGTGGAAGTTTGAGTTATGCTTCACTAAATAACTTTTGAATAATTAAACCATAAGAGACTGAATCAACATTATTCTTAATATATATAAATATATATATATTCTTTTTTTACAACCAATCAATCATTTCCTGAGCTACAATATCATAATTCAAAACTGATTAAATATTCAATTGATATTTCTTCTTATTATTGAAATATGGGAGTAATAAATCTCGTAGAGCATCTTCAAAAATTTATATATAATTTTAAACAAAAGCAATTTTCCATGATGTATTAGTTTGACAATCTTTAATAAATTCGAATATTATTTTAAAGATTTAAAATATCTACTGCTAGATATTATCATAAACGTTTAAATTGCAACGATGTAAATAGTACACGACGAATGAATAATTAAATAAAGTTTTGTATTTAAAAATTAAATATTTTTTATTATTTTTTGTTTTGATAAATGTTTAATAGCACAAATAAATTTTTGTATCAACATTGACTTATTTACTTATACTTCAAGGACGGTGATTATCTACTTGACACATTTTTTGGAGTAAATCTATCATATATAGGCCTATATAAGGAAAAAAAAGCATATACGTTACGTTCAATTATTAATTTAAGTTGCTGTTCTGTCAAAATTTGATTTTCTAAAATATCTGACATTTCGAAAAATATAAACGATTTAATTTATACACAGATATGAGAACGAAAACGGAATTATTTCCTATATTCAAAAAATATATATATATATCTAGGGATGTGGAACGAAGATAAAAATAGAAAAAATAGAGTTACTGCAACATCACCGTTCCTTCTTCGATATATGATAAAATTTTTATATTTGTATTCAACAAAAACCAGAAAAGAACTTTAGCTCTTAACTTTCAGATTCAGAATAACACATATCTATCTTTTCAACTTACTCAAAAATTGAAAAAAAATTTTTTTTTTTACTTCAAAATATCTCGAATAATTTTTATTTTTTATTTTATTAAACCCGCAATAAAACAGGAAATATATCATATAAATTAATTCATAGGAAAATATTACGAATTCAAAGATAAATATTGATTTAATTATTCGAGCTTTTAATATTTACATATTTAATAATGATAATAATGGCTAAAAGTATTTGTACAAGTTTAATTATTTATTTATAATTTATAATAATTTTCGTATGTTGTCAAAGTTTATTAATGTAATTTTATTTTCGGAAGTTTATTGAAAAATTATTTTTAAGAGATGAATTAGACGAAAATCTTTTGAGAATATAAAAAATAAGAGAAAATTCGGTTTGCTTTTATAGAAAAATATCATTGAATAGTAAGGAACTAGAGAATATTATATGAACTGAACAATTTTAATAAGTTGAATTAAAATCATGCTATTTAATTATCATCATCATTAAATATACTTTTATTTACATCAGCATAATGTTATAAAATTATTATAATTATAATATAATATAATTATAAATGTTTAAAATTATTATCCTGTAAAAGGGCTAGGGGAGAGGCATCAAAACCTATCTTCTTTGTTTGGGTTAAAGTTATGTTAGCATTATCATTCACTGCTATTTCGAACTAAAGCTCAGTATGGTCTAGGTTGCTTACTCTGTCACTTCGAATTATAATTCTTTCAAGTTGGAATATTTTTCTTTTCTCAATATTTTTAATTGGTTATAATTTATTGCAATCTGATTACTGCCTCTTTTTCTTAAAACTATTTTCCAATTTTAACA
This sequence comes from Olivierus martensii, assembly GCA_000484575.1. NCBI lineage: Eukaryota > Metazoa > Arthropoda > Arachnida > Scorpiones > Buthidae > Olivierus > Olivierus martensii. The sequence continues at coordinate 50,972 of AYEL01088294.1, forward strand.
AAAATTTTTTTTTCTGGTATGTTTAATTTTTTTATATTTATTATTTAATCAATACGGTCTATGAAAATGAACTTTTTAATAAGTATATGCATAAAATTAAATATTCACTATAGAATAGAAACTGTTAAGAGATTAAATTAAAATTTCTTTGATAAATGAAATTTTTTACTGAGACAGACAGTATTTCTATTATCTTTGAGTAAATAAATAAAATAAGAAAAAGTAATTTATATCCAATAAAAGTAATTATATTGAGTAATAATATTAATAAAAATCAATAATATTGCATAAAACTGAAATAAATATAAAAGTTTAAATTTATTCAAACATCTGTTACACTTAACATATATCTGTTTGGCATTTTGGCTATTGACAAAGTGTGTAGGAACTGACAGCAATTGAGTTAAATAATAATCTCTGTAAAATATGCAGCATACAATTTGTAACAGAAACTGGTATATAGAATTCAGGATTTCAAGGAATGTTTACATTTTTTTAATACAGATATTGTTTTTATTTCCAGCCATCTTGGAGATAGATATCCTTTAGTGTGTATCCTTTGAAACAGGAAAGCTATATATGAAACTATATAATGGAAAGTAGTTTACTTAACAAATAAGAAGTACCATCTGGTGTTTGGAATATTATTTTGAATTTTTGAAGAGCCTCACATTATTAAAATAAATTTTTTTCTGATTTATTTTTATATTTTCATTAAACATATTTTTGGATATTAAAATATGTTTAATGGAATCTGTTTTGAATTGATCAAAATTTGTGGAATACTCTTATATTTGCTCTTGTTTTTTTAGAATATTTTATTTATATTGTCTCAATTTTGAGTTAGGATAAATTAAATTTTTTGAAATTTCAAACAGAAATGAATTTTTCAGTTGATGCATATTAAATGCTTAAAATATTTTCTAATTCTGTTAAAATGAATTTATTATTTATAAATCATTCATTTTTATTGCATTTTCATTTCAATTTAGGCAAAGAATAAGAAAATATAAAAATAAATAATAATCTGCCATTATGGATAGGTGTGGCACACTAATTCAATCTCCCATGATCATTTTCCAAGAAATTTTTGTTCAACCTAGATAGCTTTTGGTTATCATTTATTGGCTAAACAATTACTTGGTATATTTGACGAAGTAGAATAAATAAGCTAAGATTATAGCTGTTTTTATATGAGAGAGGCTGTTTAGAGACTTTTTTACATGGAATCACAAACACTTAAAGAGGAAAAATATCCTATTTTATTATTAGATATATACTACATATATCTATTAATATATAAATAGGAAATAAAATAGTGTATTTTTCTTGTTTGAAGTTCTTGTGATTCCTTATATTTCTAGAAGCACCAGAACTTTGTAATTTATAGTTGTGTATATATATATAAATTCATAAAAAAAAAAGGACATTTGTTGATATCAGATACTTTTATAGAATTGTGAAATTTTGGTAAATTATTTGAAAATAATTTATTTGAGAATTTGCATAATGTTTGAATTTATTATAAACATAAATATTGTATGAATTTCATTTATGGCTTGTTTTATTCAGCAGGCATGTAATATTTGTTATTAAACAGCTATTTAATAAAATTTTTTCAAAACAATCATGGGAAAGCATCATACATTTGCTAATTTAAAATATTAAAATATAAAAATAATAATTACATTATTACAGAAAGATATACAGATTTAATATAGCTGAAAATTTTCCAAATTTTTTATGAAAAATAGAAATATGTGTAATTAATATATGGTAATTTTTATAGATTTCTGAATATCAGTTTGCCTCCTTATCATCAATAAGACTGACTTAATAAATGGGTTAAAAATTCCAGAAAATGGAAATGCATTTTAATTATATGTGCATTTACTAGGAAATATATATTTTGATCTTAAGTATGAATGAATCTGTATTTATTTATTTTTTAAATATCCACACTGAATGCATTAACTTGATTAAATATATTTTTCAGTTGAATTAGATTTATGACTGAAATGCTAATTTATATTTAAATTAGTAATTTAATAATAATGTTCTAAATATTTCTTATATGATTAAAAATTTACATTTTTGCTGCCCCAATTGATAAGTTATTTAAATATTTAGCATTTTATTAATAACCTTTCCACTTCTGTTTGTATGATATACTATTAAGAATGTACAATACAAGTATTTCTTGACTTTATAAATTAATTCAAACCTGGAAATTCTCAGAAAATAAGAATCAATTTCTTATAGATATAAATATTAAAATTAAAGAATTAAAATTCTGTTCTCAACAATGAAATTTGTCCACAATAAAAGTAAAGACCTACAAAATCAATAGTTTGATTAAATAATGATTTATTTATATAAAGAAATGAAATGATAGCTTTTAAAATCAAGCAAATTGTAATAATAAATAATTTGTCATTTAAATGTTAAAGAATTTTTATTTTTCATTATTATTTACAGATAAATAAATGAGCTTTTATGCTGTGAACTACTGCCTTAAGCAGAAACTGGGAACGGAAGTTATTTACTTAATATTCTGTAAAACCAGAGAGCACACTGCTATTGCTTTTTCACTGCCATTTTGATTTTTATGATTTCATAGCAGTCAACTGAATTTCTGCTACAAACCCAGTTATACTATATTGTATAGCATGTACAGTTGAGTCTCTGTAATCCGACACTTCCAGTAGTCTGACATTTTGCGAACCATCAAGCTGCACATGTAAAATTTTCATGTCACAATTTGTCTGTGTGCCAGAGAGAGAAACTGACGTAAACAAATTGTCAATCACTATTCGTTCGTTGCGCAGGTGTTATAAATGGGCTAATTTTTAAGTTCAGTATGCTATTTACTATAAAGTAATGTTTTTACTGTATCAGTATTTGTTATTTATCTTTATATAATGTTATAAAATCGGAAAAAGTGAAAAATGAAAACACAAGACATTGACTGTGATCGATAAGGCAGAAATAGTTAAGAAACTTGACTTGGGAAAAAAGTTTAGTGATTTGGCTTTGTTTTATGGCATTGGACGAGCCACCATTTATGACATTAAAAAAAATTGGGATAAAATTGAGGGATTTGTGAAAGATTTTAACAGCAAGAGCAGTGACAGAAAAGTCTTAATAAAATGAGCATATTCGTTTGTGTAATTTCATTTTTTTCATTGAACATCCAATAATCTGACAAGCCCAGAACCATGTGTGTCGGATTAGGGAGACTCTACTATATATGATTTGAAATGTATTTTTATGAATATTTAGCATTTATTATTTAAATTTATTGCAATTAATGTTCATATTTTTGCTTTTTTTTATTTTTGATATTTACTATTTGAACACAACTTGCAAATTTGGGAACTTGTAAACTGAGAACTTCCTATACAGTAAGTCCTTAACATCATGTTTAGATGGCTGAAAATTGCAATTTTAACTGAAACCAAAATCCCATTGACATAATTATAAGTCAGGATTGTATTCCTAGATCCTGGTGTTAGAAGAAATAATATTTGATAAATTTTCTCATCTACATATTATTATATAGTTCAATAATGGAATGAAATAAAACAAAAGTATGATTTAATTGTAAAATTTTACATGATTTATATCATGCAGTACAGGTAAAGAAAATTATTTTATAATAAAAGACAACATAGAATTCACAAATATTATGTCTATGATTAGTATTTTAATATCAGTTCTCAATCATTCACTAATTATTAAATAGTTATGCCACTCCAGACCTGTCATAAACTTCCTATACTTGTGAAAGTGTGCTGACTGTACACAGGATGAGGCTTGACAAAGCCTGGCAAGGATCCTTCATATTAATTTTCCAAGGAGTGAATTCCTAATTCAATCCTGGTTTATCTGATTGAAAAGCTGAAGTATTTCCACCTGATCAATTGTCTTGTATGCTTTGTAGTTTAATTGATATATTGTTTATAGATAATATAAGTAGTAGTTGGTTTATGAATTTCTGCATTTGTGAATTTTTTTGAACAGGAAATATCAAAAAAGTTGAAAATATCAACATTAATTGTAAAAGTAAATGCTAAACATTCATAAGTAGACATTTCAAATTATGTAGGAAGCTATACAATATAATACAAATTAATTTGTAGCAGAAATTCTGTTACAACTTTAGTCATATTGCAACTCAGTAAATTAAAAATGATAGTCCAAGAAGTGGAAGTAGCACACTTTCTGGCCAACATGGTTTCAGCAGCATATTATGTAAATAACTTTCATACCTAGATTATGGCTAAGGCAATAATTCATCTGTATAAAAGTTACTTATCTAGCATTAATAATGAAGAATAGAAATCCCTTACATTTATATGATATAAATAATCTCTTTATTATAATAATTTGCTTGATTTTAAAAGCCCTTGGCTTCAACTATAAACTGTTAATTTTGTTGATAATTTATTTAATTTTTTTTTATAATAAAATTTCATAATTGAAAATAGAACCAGTTTTTAACATTATCTCTATGGGAAATTGATTCTTGATTTAAAAGTTCTTATTTTACAAGCTCGCTCTAGGAAATCCACTCCTGAATTAATCCTAAAAGTCTAGAACTACCTTTACAATCTCTTCCTGACTTGTATAAATTCAACTTTAAAAAAATATGGAAAATATTTTACATAGATACAAAGTATAAACATCTACTGTATTTGTAAGCTGGAAGTTTGAATATACTAGTTTTTTCATATTACTTGATTTATGTAGTTTTAATTAATATTTTTGTATATTGTTTTTGATCTTAGTATCGTATTATTGGTATGATATTGTTATATGTGGCATTGCCTCCTTTTCACTCAAGGAACAATATGGCACCATAACGTTATGCTGGTGCCATATTATTTCTTGACTGTAATCTTCTTAGTCCCAAGAGTTTTTTATTAGGAATTTTTATTAAAAATTATTTTTCCAATTTACACAAAATCCAAATTATATAAAAACTTCTGTTCTAATTATTTACATGAGTTGGGGAGTGGTTTTATTGTATATTTGAGTTAGTGCTAATATAAAATATAAAATCACTTTATTTTCTAAAATTATTACAAGATTTTAACTCATTTTCTATTATGAAAGAAAATGTAAGAAAATAATTAATCAAAAAATTTTATTTTGGAATGAAAGGCAATACCATTTCCTTATTTATTTGATAAATAAAATGTAAATAATTATGAATATAAATTAAAATTTTAAAACTAGATTGGAATGATAATTTATCTAATATATACTTATTCCTTGTTTTACATGGTAAATTGTTTTTGCAAACACACTATGTAAATGAAAATTATTTTAAATTAAGGCCAACATTTGTACAAAAAGTAAGGGGATAGGTTCCATAACATTCAATTAATAATTTACATATTTTTAAAAATAAATTTAACAAGACCAATCTACTGTATAAATTGAGGATCAGGTGTAAATTTCTCTGCTTATAATAATATTTTCCAAAGTTAAATTCTGTAAAAATTTTGATGATTTTCTGTTTTCCTATCAACTGTAGCATTATAATAAGTAATATAGGCTGTCTTTGACTTATATAAGTGGATCATTCGTAAAATCCTGTATAAGTCAAAATGTATGTCAGAGCATATATATAAAATACTAATGAATGATGTATTCTTAAAAGACATAATTTTATGTGAGGATCATGAAAATATGAATTATATTTGCGATGTATAAGAAAAATTTAATACATCAAACAAAGAAATTGTAAAAGGGAGAAAGTTAAAAACATCAAACAAAGAAATTGTAAATGGGAGGAAGAACGTTAAGAATGAAAAGAAAGCATTTATCGATTTGCATTGCCCGATGCGAAACTTCGTTCCCAACATCTTTTTTTTCTTTTGCATGGTAAGCTTGGTGGCTAAATTTTGATTGCCCCTTTTCACTCAAATAGAGTACTAAAAGAGCCCCGTTTTGGGACAAAATTAAATGCGAAATGTAGAAAAAGCAAAGAACCATTCAAATTTAACCTATATGATGACGTGTGAAAGTAACCCTGTATAGAGGAGTATTAATAAGCTATTCAGTGTTAGGTAGAAGCTTAGAACTATGTTAGTAGAAATTAAGTATTATGTTATTAGAAACCTGAACTATGTTAGTTGAATATCTAGAAAGGATGTTACGAGGAAACTTATTTTAAGTTAGTAAAAGACTTATAACTATGTTAATATCTAAAACTAATAAACTTTTGTTGTATGTTAGTAGAATATCTAGGAAGTATCTTAAGAGGAAACTTATTTTAAGTTAGTAAAAGACTTATAACTATGTTAATGTCTAAAACTAATAATTTATTATTATTATTTATTTTTATTTTTATTTATTTTTTTATTTTTAATTAAATAAAATGTTAGTGTGTTAGTAACTTAGGACTAGACTTTTTGTCAGAAGCATAATAATGAAACAACATTAACTGTGATGATAAAATTTACCATACATTGATTGCATCAAAATAAAATATTTTCAATACTATATTTTATTTATTTTGATGTTATTAACCCAATCCTTGTCATAGAAATGGATTCATATTTACTGCTGTGTTCTATGCCATATTAAAATATTAATTGCATTTATGATTTTTATTAAAAATTCTGAAAAATTCAAGTATTGAATTGAAGAAGCTTCCAATTTTCTTTTCAGTAAATAGATTATAATTTAAAAAAAATTCATTTTTTTTAAATTAGAATCTATTTATTGAATCTATCATCACTCTATTCATTTTTTTATATATAAAAAAAATGAATAGAAATATGATAAAAAATAAAAATTCATTCCCAAATTGGAAAGCATTTTTTATATTTTAAAAAGAGAGAAGTTATTAGTATTAATGAAAAAGTATGGTATTGATATTGTAAAAAAATTCATTTTTTTTAAATTAGAATCTATTTATTGAATTTATCATCACTCTATTCATTTTTTTATATATATAAAAAAATGAATAGAAATATGATAAAAAATTAAAAAATTCATTCCCGAATTGGAAAGCATTATTTATATTTTAAAAAGAGAGAAGTTATTAGTATTAATGAAAAAGTATGGTATTGATATTGGATAATCTAATGATTATCAACCATATAAACCAAGGGTGTCAAACTCAAAGGTTAACGGCCAAATAAATAAGGTGTAAAGTTTATGTGGGCCACAAAAGAACTTCAATTTTTTTAGAAACAGTTTTATTTCAAAAAGTATAATTAGGACAACAATAAAATTAATGCTGGCTACCTGACACTTGACATTTCTTTTCTGCTACCAACTTTTCTACTTCAGGGAAATCTTATTTGCAATGATTACTTTTAAAACTTGTTGAAGATGAATGTCAGTAATTCTGGATTTTAAAGAAGACTTATTTTCCTTTCATAATTGTAAATAATTGCTTGCACCGAAAATTATTTCCAAACATGAAGATAATTTCATGTGCAGATTTTCTTGTATTTTCAAACCTGGCAGGCAAATATTTGTTAAATTCAGGCACACCAACTTCATTGAAATATTGTCTGGGCCATAAAATATTTGTTGCGGGCCATGAGTTTGACACTCTTGATATAAACCATTGCTCCAGCTTAAACTATAAAAATAATTTGACAATTCTTGGAATTTTTTTTTCTTTTTTTAATAAATGCCCAAGCAAATAGCAATATATATTTACAAATAAAAAATATTTATTGATTAAAGTATATAGGAATAAATAAAGAAGTTTCTAAAAATTATATAGTAATTTAAAATAAATTTCAGCATAAAATTAATTAGAATTTAAAAGTCTAAAACTAACAAAAAAAAGGCAGTTAGATAAACTTATTTGTACTTCTTTTCAATTTTTTGTTTTATTCGTTCTTCTAATTAATAAAGTGGATGGATTTATATAAGACAAGAAAGAAAATAAATTTTAATAAATGAAATACTCCCCAATAAAAAAAAATCAATCTGATGATAATTTTTAATTTAATGATGAAAAATTTATTTTCCAATGCATAATTCTGAGTTTGAAATCTATTTTTTATTTTGAGAAAATAAAAATATGATGATAGTATGTAAAATTTAATAAATAAAATCAGTAAGATAACATTGTCATTGAATAATAATTGTTATTTTTATTAAAATTGATATCTGTTTTATAAAAAATTATTTTATTAGTGCAAATGCAAGTTTCCAAGCCAAAACTACATAACTGAATTATCTCTATGTTATATATAAGCACAAAGGACCTAAAAAAAAGATTTATAATACTTAAGAATGTAAGGTGTTTATAAACTAATACAGTAGGTCCTTGTTTAAGGTTGCCTCAGTTAATATCATTTTGCTATTATATTTCTAAGGAAAACTAGTCTAAACTAGTCTTAGGCACTAGTCTGTTGCAAGGGGGCATGCAAGAATTAACAAAAACATTATTTTTGAGACAAACAAACAAAGTAAATGAATCAGCAAACGGGTTATAACTACATATATCCATATACTCAGAACTTTCTGCTGTAGCTGTTTTAAAGACAAAATATCAAACTTATTTAATGATTGAAAAAGAATTGTGAGTAGTGATATCTCTAATTTTAAAGAATTTATGCTGAAAAACAAGCCCATCCATCACATTAAATATTATGTTGTATTAAATATGTATTCTATTTTTTATTATTTTTGTAAGATTTGTTTAATTTTATTATACATTTATTATGATATAATAATTTTTAAGAACTTTATTTATACAAAATATGGTATATTATTTTGTAGTATTAAATTATAGTTAGAAAGCATTTGTAAAATTAGACTGCTATGAAAATGGGATGTACCAATTTTTTATAAAGAAGGGGGGCAAATACAAAACCACTGTTTTTATTCTGTTACTGAATAGCACATTAATATTTAGATTAGAAAAATCATCAAATAGTACTCCTTTTAGTTTATCATCTAGAACAGTAAGAATTCCAAGAACATTATCTTGACTTATGACACTAAGCATAAGGGATTTTAGTTAAAGTTGTGATTTTCAGAAACCTAATCCCAATATTAAACAGGGATTCACTATATGTTGTTTAGAGAAATTAATTTCCAGTAGATTGTTATAAAAATTTTAATATTAAAGTACATATATGTACGTTATTAACACATTTTAACAAGTCTATGATAAATTTAATTCTAGATAGACTGCAATTCTTTATGAATATAACTGAAGAAGGATTAACTGCACAAATGTTTTAAAGATTTTATATATAATTATAGTCATTTCTGTTATTAAGTAGAAAAGCACTTTATATGTATGGCTTTAGCACCTATATGATCTACAAAATTGAGTAGATCTGTATGGACTGCAATCCCATTAAAACCTCTTGGTCTTGTTTTTTAAATATAGAATTTAAAAAAACAAGATTTAACAAGAAAAAACAAGAAAGGACTAAAATAAAAATATACATTATCTATGGAGGTTCTATTGGAATTGCATACAACAAACAGATGCATGGTGTTCTACAATTAAAAACAAGCAAAATGTTTTATATAGATATATAATTTTAATCACTTTATTAAGGAGATACAGCAGAGGATGTAATAGCAAAAACAAGACAAATCACTATACTTTTACCTTTATTGAATCTAATTTAAATGTTGCATATTTATCAAGCACATTCTTTTACAAGGTGTTCAAAAAGTGACACCTTCTGGAAAATTCGAGGCAGCCTTGAGCTGTATTCCACCATGAATCCTGATTTGCTGAAAGTTGTCAGACATATTATGAATAATTGTCAATGAATAATGTTGAATGACATTTCATAGATTGTCCTCTGCGTAGCATTGCTAAGAGTGCACTTTACTCTTATTGGTTGGACCTTTATTATTCCTGAGGAACCTGAAAGTATAGAACCTGAAATTGAACATGGTTCTCCAAGATAGTATCTGACTACTGTATCCATGTGGTCATCAGGTCAACACTATATCTGAATAACTAAATAGTTAAAACTATATGTTTATATAGAAATTTTTTCTTGTTTGTTTTTAACTGTATATTATTAATGAATCTGTTTGTTGTATGCAATTCCAATGCACTTTTGTATATTTATTATTCTGAGAATTCCTAAAGTATATTATTTTTATATAAACAATGTTGATACAGCAATATGCATGGGGATCATTTTAAATGTGATTTAATTTTTATGATCAACCAAAAAAAAATCAAAATTTGTAAGCTAGGTATATTAGAAAGTGAATTTATATTTTTTTAAATATGTAATAAGAAAATGTTGCATAGACCAAGAGATTTTAATATTTTGGATATAAAAGGATGGTTTGTAATATAGTTAAATTCAAAAAATACAGATCTAATATATGGAAAAATTTTGCAATGATTAAGAAACTATGCAATGTTATTGGATAATATAATTAGTCAATTTAATTAAAATTTGGAGAAATTACTTGTTTGCATCAATATAGAATATAAGTTATCAGATCTGATATTATAATGTTCAGTTCCTTCATTTTAATTTCACATCAGGAAGAAAAATATGAAAGATAAACAACACTGATCAGGAGTGAAAAAATTTTATTACAGAAATGTTTACAACCTACTTGTGAGATTATCTTTAGCAGACCTCTCGAGTAGGTCAAAAATGTTTGTAATAAAATTTTCTCTCTCGATCAGTGCTGTTATCTTTGATTATTCAACAATTTAAGGATCTGAACTAAAGTATAATTAATCACTATTTACGAGATATTCAAAAGATGATTTGTTACATCTAAAGAAAAAATTTTCAATATTCGTCTATTCATAACATTATTAGTATTCAAATTCATCAAATAATAATACTAATAAAGAATTTTAAGAATACAGGAATACCTCGATTATCGCAGTTTCGATTATTGTGATTCCCGATTTATCGCGGTTTATAATTTGATACCAAAATTTGAATTATCGTCGCCACGAGATGTAGCCCACTACATATGCAAACAGAATTAGCCTACATTTAGTTCGAGTCGCCACTTTCCAAATAGCACTTCGTTTTTATCCGATCGTGCCTGCTCACCATTCACTAGTAACTATCCACCTCTACTTGAAGTACATGTGGATATTTATTTCTCTCATTTATTCCTATAATGAATGCTAAAAGAAACAAGGATAATATCGAGGCTACAGCTATCAAGAAGAAACATAGAGTGACCAACTTAGAAGATTAGCACGTTCAACACATTTCTTTTTTACCTTATACATAAAATTTAACTAATATATTTGAAAAATCCTTGGCAATAATCACCCATTTTACAGGCATTATTTATCCCGATTATCGTGGATTCGATTATTGCGGTATTTTTCGTGGCAACATTAACCGTGATAATCGAGGTATTCCTGTAATCAATTTTTCCAATACTTTCACTTTAGTTATTTTTCATTCTCTCAGGATTTTTGCAATTAATTATTGATATGATTTTTATAATAAATATGAAGTTAACACTAGTAACTTTTCAATAGTGCCTTCTTGATTTATTTACTTTTATTTCGCAATATACAACATTTGAAAGCACCTCAATTTTTAATAAAATTGTGGATCTCCTCTGACATTTTTCTATAAGTATATTTTTTCAATAAAAGTTTTTGGTTTTATGGACAGAGGATATATAGTGATATCAAAAAATATTAATAACAGTTGTAGAAACAAATGCAAAAATTATGATCATAAATTTTTATTATTTAAAAGACTTGAAATTGTTGATGGTGGTGCAAAAAAAAAAAATCAAAACTATGATTACATCTATTTCATTTGCAAAGATCTATTTTAATTGAGTTAAAAATTTTACAATATATAATAATTTTAATAATTTCACAGTCAAAGGATTAAATTCAGTAACTAAAGTCTATGAAACAGCACTTTTTGTAGTAAACATTCAAAAGAACAACTTTATTGCTTAGAAACATTTTCAGTACTCAGTACCATCATCAGCTAAACATCAATTATGAGAAAAATATTTATAAAAATTCTAGGATTTTTTTCCATTTTTATAAATATTTTTCTTATACTTTATGTTTAGCTGATGGTGGTACTGTGTACCGAAAATGTTTCTAAGTAATAAAGTTGTTCTCTTGAATGTTTACTACAGAAAGTACTGTTTTATAGACTTTATTTTAATAAATAATCAACAAATGCAGTAGTTTAAATAGTTTTTATAAATGATAATGCATCAGTATAAAAAATTCATTATAAGAATTATTATATTTGTTGGTGTAGAAGACACATCCTAATTTTGAAATGTTAAATTTCCATTGCATTAAAAAAATTTTTAAGAAAATCAGTTATTGTTTTATTATTATTGAATTTAAAAAAAAAAGATTCATTACTAATGTGATCACATCATTAAATATATAAATGGAATTCAATTTTTCATTACAATAACAGTCTGGTAATTATATTAAATGAAAAATCAGTACACTTAATAGATAGTTTATTGTAAACTGGTATTTTGTCAATTGCTGACTTCTTGGTTTTTGCATATTATCATTTTCAGTTTATAAGAAGGAAGGTGACTTTTTAAAGGTATTTGTAAAGAAAAGTTTGTGTTATACAGTCAACAAATACAATATATTCTTTAGATATTTCTAACTTTGTGTGAAAAGTATAGATTTTAGTACACAGTTAAATTAATTAAATAAATTTGGTTAATTAAATGTAAAAACTGCTTATAAACTATTTAACAACAGAATAGATACATGAAGCATTCTTGATATTTGTAAGGATTTCAACATTAATGTTTATATGAAGAAAATAGTAGAAATTAGTACTAAAATAATAAGGCAAAAATTTATTTAATTTATAAAAGTCATCTTCAGGTTACAAGAAATTGAAATAATATTAGTTACTATAGCAACAAAAATTATCATCTAAATAACATATAATTTTAAACACATCCTAATATTAATTCTCATGTATATATGTTATTTAGATGATAATTTTTGTTGCTATAGTAACTACTATTGCTCCGATATTTAAATCTGTATTGTTCCAATTTCTTGCAACCTGAAGGATGGCAAATAGCTGAAAGCATTTGTTACTCTTAAGAGTAATTTATTTAACTGCAATAAGTACTTATTTTAACTTAATTTCTTAAAACTAGACTAAGAAGAAGCAGTTTCTTTTCTAGCATGTCTTATAAAAGTTTCTGAAATTAAAAGAAATTCATCGTGTGTGTTTCTGAATTTCAATTATTCTGCGTAATATTAATAAACACAGATTTGCATTTGTAATAGAACTGAACAATTTTTGAGATTGGGTCATGATTTAATTTATTAAATTTAATAAGTATATACTCCATTTTTCATTGATTTGGATAAAATAATTCTGTTTCTTCTGAAACAATTACTTAAACAAAACATCAACATCTATTTTTTTTTGCAAAATGCAAATCTGTTCTGTCACCACAACAGGAAATGGGATATTTTATCTTCTAATTACCATATCGCTCTAATCATTTGCCAATTTATGTTTCAATTATTGATGTAGAATCTGTTAATATCATTGAATCTGCACATATATTGATATAATTGAAAAACTAAATAATAATTTTTAAGAAAAAATAATATAATAAATATTTTCTGTGATATAGGGAACTGTAGAAATTGCAGACCAGGTAGAGGTTTTATTAAAATTAGCAGAAACTACAAATTATATTGATTTAGAACGTGTTGCCATTCATGGTTGGTCTTATGGTAAGTTAGTATTGTTTTGATTGAAATGATTATGAATTAGTAATTGTTAAAACAACTGGCTTAATAATATAATATGCCAAAATGATTTTATCTTTATCTTATAGGTGGTTATTTATCACTGATGGGTTTAGCACAAAGACCAGATATCTTCAAGGTATAGTTCTTCAAATTTAACATTTTCTACAGTCTCTACCAATTTTAATCATTATATTTAAATGAAAAGTCAATTCTCTTTCCAGATTGCAGTGGCTGGAGCTCCAGTCACGTCCTGGAATCTCTACGATACGGGTTACACCGAGAGATATATGGACACTCCTACAAATAATCCCGAGGGTTATTCAAATGGTTCGGTACTTTCATATGTAGGCCAACTGCCAAACAAGTAAGTTCCTACTCTTAAAACTGATAATTCTCGCTAATTTTAACTGAAATATATATTTTTTCCCACAGTGAAAACAGGCTTTTAATCATTCATGGATTGATGGATGAAAATGTCCACTTCTCTCATACAAGTCAGCTCATCAATGCCATGGTTAAAGCAGGAAAACCATATCAATTACAGGTAACGACATTCTTCAGTCTATCATATACAATATATTTGAAATTTAAGACAGTAAGGTCAAATTTTAAAATCTGCCGTTGCAGGTATATCCCACCGAAAGGCACAGCCTGCGGCATCTGGATGCCAGCGAACACTACGATACCAAGCTTTTGAGTTTTTTTCAGCAGTATCTATAAATCTGTTTTAAGTACAAAAAAATTTCCAATTGATTCAAAGATATACTGATTTATCATTTGACAGCAAGATTTATAAAAACTGATTTGATTGTGTGATTCCAGCAATGGATATTTTAAACTTGATGATGAGTCAAATGATTAATTCTTCAATTATTTATTATCTGCATCCTTCTGACATTGGCTAATGATGGCGTTTCTGACAGTGCTTGATGTTTTAAAATGTAACAGTTCTCTAAAAGATTTGGTTGCCATACCATAAAGGACATACGAACATCACATCAAATGCAGAGACTTTTTTTTAAGTCTTCCTCTCATCTGTGCCCAATGTTTAATAAAAATGATCATTCAAATTATGGAAATTTTTGTCTGTTGTCATATTTATCTAGGTCATTTGGACAAACGAGTCCTTATATACAAAAATTACTTAAAGTGAGAGGAAAGCAGGGGTCCGCCGTCCTGGCAGCAAAAAAACATATGCAACGTGCAATATTGGTTTTTGTTCAGAAATTCTTTTGGATAAATAAATTTCAATTCAGAATGATAAGTCTTGTTTATTATTGGAGCTGCCTTCTTTCTCAATGGTGGGTTGTATGACAGAAAGAAATTTTTCTGATATATAAAACAAAATCTATATTTTCACATTTGTTGCAGGCAGATACAAATTCACACACATTAATACAGCACTTCAGCATATAAAATTACATTGCACAATGTGCACTTTATTAACATTATACAATCAGAATACAGATCCTACACCATTTGACCCTAAAGAGGGTGTTGTTTTTGAATACATCATTTTCACAAGCGGTTCCTTCTCTCCCAACATCCATTCACGCTAGGCAGTGTGGCAAGACCATTTAGGGTCCGATCGCTTGCTGAACCAAAATTTGTTTTTTAAAAATAAAAAAAAAACCCTTTTTTATTGCTATTTTTTAAACAGATGCAACTCTGTCGACTCGTGTAGAACTGCAAAATAGCAAACGGTTGCCGACAACGATTTCATTTAGGTTCAGAAGTGTAAACATTCATTCACAAGCTAAGTTATGGTGAATGGAGTGAAGAGAAGGAAGCAAAGTCCGTTTTTGTTTTTTTGGTGACTTTCAACAGTAAACATCAAACACTTTTTGTGGTTTTGTTTTAAATACATTATTAAACATACAAGCAAAAGACTTCTGACGATTCAAAAGCAATTTCAAAAAGTTGGAAAAGCTGGTCAGCTTGGCTGTCAATGAGAATTGTTCCATTTTTGTTTAGAAACTAAACCTAGATACAAACATCCTTTCAAAGAATAAAAGAAGAAGTCCTTGTTCTTCGCAAGTGGCATATCTTTGGGACGAAAAATAAACAAAACAACTTTCAATCGAAAACATCAAATTTCTAAATGTGCACATTCGATAATTGACCTCTTTAACTAATATAGCGATACTGGACCCACCACGCCGATATTTCGGGAACAATTGAATCTGTTGCCGCTGCCAGCAGACAATTTGGTGATGCAAAAAATTTTTCTGTGTAAGTTCTTCACCCGGGTTGGCAGTTTCTCTCACGCAAACAGGAAGGCGCATTTTAGAACACCAGCAGCATCAGAAAACACGTCGACAACAGGGTCAAATCACGTCGAATAGTGCAAGAGCATCCCACCGTAGACAAATCGCGCGGTTTCATCATGACACGATCTATGACATGAATAACTCCATTGGTGGCTTGGACACCCGGGCGAATGATATGGGCCAGTTCTCCTTCCCATTTTACTTGAACTGCCAAGAAAAATTTCACTAATTAATTTCCAATCATCTTAGATTCTCGGCTCTCCTCTAGATTTAAACATGAGGTGAGCCGAGAAGCATTAAAACTTTTCAGACATGAATTTTTAACATAGTCAACATGGCATGACACTTACCCTTACCATAACCTTTGGTGATTTTGAAAATTCCTTCTTGCATGTGAATTTCATCTTGTTTTTCAAGGTGTTGAATGGACAATTCTTTCCCAATAAGTAAATGGCGGTTCAATATCTAAAAATTTGATACAATACAGATTTGGGAACATAAAATATTCGGTAGAAATTAATTCTAAAAGTTGGTTTGCATGCCATGCTATCTATCGAAATTTCATTAAAAAATATCATTTATTATTCCGACTTTTAACTCTGTATCGATCGTAAACCTTTTTTTTATTATTATTATTGTTGTTCTCTGGTGTCAAATAAAATTCTGATAAATCGCTCATAAACCGATACCATATATTAGCTGCCAGAGAAAATTAATTTTGGATATCAAAATAAATTAGGGAGTGGAGAACTAATTTAAATTTTCGATTTTTATAGCTTTGTTAGAGAAACAAAGATTAACTTAGTGCGTTCTCTAGCATCGTCTCACCGTTTTCGTATGAAGAGGCACGATTCCTATCTTCATCTTCCTGAAGGAACTAGGAAATTCCTTTTTGAGATTCTCCCACGCTTCTTCGTTTGGAGCGAAAAACGTGAACCGCAAGTTTTCGTCGTGGAGCTGCTGGTTCCATGTTTCTTGTTCGCTGAATTCGTAAGTTGTGCTGGAAAAACGGATTAAAATTGATTTCTCTGTTCCTTCTTTTTTTTAGACTAAATGATCAAAGTTACCGTAGGGATGGATCGTTTTTCAATTTTTCGTAGACCGTTTGAAAGGGCATGCCCAAAATCCTGTCTATGATATGGATCAGACCGTCTGTCGCTCCGATGTTGGCCAACTGGGCCGTGGCATTGACACCTCCACCTTCCACCGTCAGTACTGCCAAAAAAATGGAATTAATGCAATATAAGTGGCTAGAAAAGATAACCCACAAACTTACCTTGTTCGTCGTCCTTGTCCACAACTTTAAAATACAAATTTCGCTTGTTATCTGACGAAATAAACTCTCTTGGTATGTTCTCCGTCACTATATCTTCTGTGGATATGGATTTCATGGTCAGATGAAGCTTCAGCAACTGCCAAGTGACATCGTTCATCAAACGTATTGTTTAAGTAGCGAAAATGGACATGAGTAACTTACGTTTGTCAAGATGGTGGTGTTGGACCTTAATTTCTCGAACTGCTCTGGAGTAAGTTGGCGAAGCGCGTCGTTAGAAGGGGCGAACAGCGTTTTTTCTATGGGATTTCTAATTAAGTCGCTGAATTCGATGGAATTAGACATCAGTTTGTAGAACTCCCTGCCATAGCCAGCCATGGTGACATAAAAACCGTTGTTTTCGGAAAAATAAACAAAAGAAGAAAAAAAATTAACTCGTTTGTATACTTCTGGGCTATTTTTTTAACGTCTTTTGTTATTTATGAAATAGTAAATTTACGATCGGAAGAGTAATAAAAGCGCCCTCTGTTTAGTACCCGGCGGCCATGATGTTAGGGCGATAAAGAAGACAAAAATAACGATTTTTCTCGCTCGTACATCAAAAGGAAAAGAATGATACGTTGTCAGAGTTATTTACCACGGTGTAAGTAATCTTTACGTCATTAATGTAGTTCTCCGCGCTAAGAAAATTGAGTTTTCGACGCTATTTACGCTAGGCCTAAATTTAACTATAGGAATCGTATCACGTTTGTTAAACGTGACTGGACAGTTAAGTTCGTCTGCTAGTTTGATGGAAATGGCTGCAGTTGAGCGTGTTATACTTACATTAGTTGGCCGTCTCTTTCTTTATCGATGAAATCCCAAATTGTCTTATCGATGATGATCAGAGGAGTCTCTATCAGATGAATTACTCCATTTTCTACCGGTATGTTTGCCCTGATAATTTTTGATAACGCCAATCCCTTTATGGTGCTCTTTTTAATATAGTTGTGCACGATGTTACTTTGCGCATACACTAAAGTAAAAAATACAAATATGTTCATAAATACATACGTAGATAAAAATAAATCTTAAACACTAAATGGCTGAATTCTGCTTTTCACGGAATTTCCAAATGTGATACATTCGATAGATTCTCATCAATCTGGTCAAAGTTATAATAGAACCATGGACGAAAGCGGCACCGATTAGAAGATATTTCCAAAAATTTAGACCAAAATAACAACCCCTAGTTGAAAACTCTTCAATGTTTACTCTGCCCAACCGACGACGCGCCGATTTGTTGCGCATTCGGATATAAGGAGGCTGAATTCTGCTTTTCACGGAATTGTCAAATGTGATACTCTTCGATAGATCTCATCAAACTGGTCAAAAATTATAATTGAACCGTGGACGAAGTAACAAAAACCTGCTATGGTTTTACACCTTGTTTTAAAAACCTTTTTACGGCGGGAATTATTCTTCCGATTATATGGGTTATGATTTTATGCTGAAATCCATAAGTTACTCAATAACAAAAACCTGCTATGATTTTACACCTTGTTTTAAAAACCAAAAATACGGCAGGAATTATTCTTCCGATTATATGGGTTATGATTTTATGCTGAAATCCAATAAGTTACTCATGCAATTTATGGATTTATTATATATTAAAAATATATAATATATATTTGCGCATCAAGATGTATTACAGTAAACTCCCGTATAACATGCTCTTTAATATATAATATATATTTGCGCATCAAGATGTATTACAGTAAACTCCCGTATAACATGCTCTCCTACAACACGTATTCATATAACGAAATCGCTCTTCTATAACACTTTCAAGATGTAAATTTACACGAATTAGTGTCGCGCAAAACATTGTTCCTTTCAAGATGGCGTCGCGCACAGGTAAAAATTAATGCTTAATAATTTTTATTCCATGAGAGTTTAATTAATTTTTTTAACTAATAATGATCTAACATTTCAGAGATCTTTTTAATATTAATTTAGAAAATATCTTTAATTATAAATTTAAATAGAGAATAAATAGAGAGATTATGTGCCATAAATATCCAGACAATGCTGAATGTTTTCTCTAATACTAAACAAGAAAGAACTCTAAAAATAATTCGGATAAAATGCATAAAGATACGAATAAATTTTCTTTCCCGAATTATTTTCACAAAATAAGACTCGACGTATTTTAAATTATGGTAAGAAATAGTTTAGAATATTTACTTTGTAACATATCAATTGTCTATTTATGCTGACAAGTAAATTTCACACTTTTCAAAAACTATTTAATTAATTTATTATGTATGGGTTTCATAATACAGTACAGTAATTGTTTTCGGCAAGAGTCTCAGAATACAAAAATCAATGTCAAATAGTGTAAAACGTAAGTATATAAGATGTTAACGATTTCCTAACGGTAGTTGTTAACCATTAAAATTGTTAACAATTATCATTCCGAACCGTTACCTTTTTATCGAATATACTACCGGCCCGCCCCACTTTGGCCGATTACTTTTTAATTATTTACGTAGAATAAATTGGCCTAGGTCCCGCTGGGAAGGGTGGTGCCGGATACGCCCTTTTCTCGAGGGAAGAAAGAGGATTTCTTCCATCTTTATAACATAAGGTTCCGAGGAAAAACGCTTTTGCTCAAGAAAAACACGACTAAATCTTTTCCTACTGAGCATTGACACTACTAACCACATTTTTTCACTATTTACAAATCGGGTTTCCGATTCTGCATTTCTTCCAATAATAATAATATTTCAAACTGTAAGATATTTTATGAACTGGATCCCTCCTGAAGATCGATTATTGATATGGGATTCGGGAATTGAACTCGGATTTACAGGATGGAAGAGCAGCAGTTTCCATCGCGCCATCTGACTAACGAAATCAAAATCTTGTAATGAATGTTACGAAATAATTATAAACAGTAATTAGATAGAAGTCTGCAAATAATGACCATCACTAAAACATTCAATATAACTTGGAATGAATTTTAACTGATTGGCCGGATGGAGTTGCTTCGGATTTCTTCTAATGAATTAATTCGAATATGGATTCTATCCCTTAGAAAACTTTTCGGACGTTCCAGATCTGACACGACAATCTCAGTCCTCTATAATATGGTCGACCCCTCTATGGATGTGAGTGGCCTGTAGCAGGAACATTCATGCTACTATTTAGTAACCAATAGGCTGGAAAATAGTATCATCTAGTGACTAAAAATCTTGGAATAGAACATGCAATGTTTTTCTCCAAATTCTGTTTCTTTCTCCAAGTAAATTCATTCTGCCCCCTAAATATGTAAGTCATTATTCGTATAATTATAAAATAATTTGCTATCTTTCTATATAGCGCGCCAATTAATAAAGTTATACACATCGATGGTTACTACAGCATCGATATAAAGATCATTTCTTTGAATATTTAATCCAGTTATCAAAGTTTAACTGTAACTGTTTATTTTATAGCTGATTTAATAATTGAATGCGAATATACAACGTGGAAATATTTTAGATCAGCAGTCCCATGGAAATATTTTTTGACATCCCCATTATTTACCACTAATGTTTTCAGCAGGATTCAGGATAATCTCGATTTCGGGATTAATTATTACTAATCCCAAGATTTCAAAATCTTAGAATTATTTTATAATATTCATTATAAGAATTTAATTTCGTTGACCGGATGGCGGAATGAAAGCCTGCTGTATTTCCATCCTGAGGATCCGAGTTCAATTCCCGAATCTCATATCTATAATTTATTTTCAGGAGGGATCCAGTTTCAACTCGTTGAACCTCATTATTCACCTGATAGCACACCCACCAGAAGTATGGACGACCCGTGATGGGAATGGAAATGCTCCCACTTAGTAATCACTGGGTTGGAAGTGGCAGTAAGCCATATGTTAATTTTTTGAAATTATTTTTTTAACTTTAAAGTTCATCAATTTTAAATTAATTTTATAAAATTAAAAAATAATTTATTAGCTCTTCTTTCTTGTTTTACATAGTTTTCCATTATATTAGATAATAAGCATATGGGATTCCATTGTCTACTATGCTCACATCTGTGAAAAAATCATCTCATAATTTACATTACTTTATTGGGACTTTTAGCTAAAGCATGAGGTTTAATCGGGCTTAATTGTCCGGCCTGAATTCATCTTGAAAATCTGGAAGTATGGGAATAGAATTGCACCGATCTTTCTAGTAGTAATTATGTGGTCAACTGACCGACCCTAGTAGCAGATTAATGAATGATAGGCCTTATCAAGTCTTACACCAGACTACCAACACTAATGCATTTTCGGTCGCTTGATAAAACATACGCTTACCACCTTGGAGGATCAGGTTCAAATCTAGCCCCACACTTCCAGTTTTTCAAGAAGGGTTTAGGCCTGGCCCATTGAATCAATCCTTCAACCTTTTACTTGACCTCATCATGGGTGTTGGCTAGCCTGTGATGAGCTCTACAAACGGCCACTGCCAGATATGGAATATAATTTGTGAGATATAATGACTTAACAAAACTAACCTAATTTCATGGGCTTGGACTAGTCGCGTGAAAACGCTTCAGCTTTCCACTCTGGAGGATCCGGGTTCGATTCTCGGGTCCTACTCTTTGGAAATATTTATCAGGAGTCCATTGCCTAGCCTGCCGATTCCTATCTCCACGCTTCGGCTGATCCCTCTGAAAAGATGAGCAGCCTGTAGAAGGGCTTATTTCGCTCAGCCATTTAGTACTCTTCCTAAATGGAGTGATGACATCTATTACCAAAAAATCTAATCTCATGCATCTTTTTATCTGTTCTTTATTGTTTTTTTCCACTTTCCAACTGGAGGTTACTAAATCGCCGAGACGTTTCAATGCCTATCACGGGTCATCCACATCTATACTAGGGTTCAATATATATTTCGCTTATATTCTAGTTCAATGGTTCATAATGTGTGCTATATGGTTCTCAGGATGAACTAGTCAAGAGGTGAAAGGCAAGAGTCAACTGAACTAGACCTGAATTCCAGAAAAAGTCAAGGCGTGGAGACTCTGGAATTAAAACAGGCTCTATTAGAGTGAAAGTGGAGGAAACTTGCATGCGGTCATTCGGCTAAAACTGTGAGCTTAGCGGGGCATCGAGAAGGGATCAACTCTTCGACTCCATCTCTCAAATAAAATAAAAATAATAAAATTCTATAAATAGGATTTTTCAATAGGAAAAATATTGAACAGAGTGGATTCTGGTCCACTCAGATTCAGTGGAATCATTCAGAATCCACATTTTCACTCAGCCAATTCAACCAACACTCTCGATTTTTTCATATCATGTGAACGGCTAATATTAGAGAATGGGAATCAACAAGCCGTACCCTGGACTCTCCTAAAAAATCCAGAAAAGAAAGATTCTGATTCTTCTCTGATTTTCACTCAAATGGATTCCATCATTAATATGGACGGCTTATAATAAGTTTTGGAAGGATCCTGCCACTTAGTATCTCTTAAGATGGAAAGCGACATAAAACCTAGAAAGATCTTCCAAGTGGAAAGCAGTTGAATTACCACGAGGCAGCTTACCATGAACATATAAATAAAAGTATTTTTCGGAAAATTAATCAAGTCATTACATTAAACTCCGGAATTTGCAATTCTTTAATTCCTATATAACATTATAATCATTTTTAAACTGATATCATTCACCAAGTTAGATGGATCTATTTTCAAAGTTTGTGTGTTGTAGAAAAAATTTTTTATTGAGAATTTGTTGATCCTCTTAGTTTTCATTATTTACTTTTTATTATTAATCTCGAATAGGAAATCTCATAATTCTGTGTTTTATAAAAATTTTAAAATTAATATCGTATCATGTGATAGGGTATAATTTTATGCTTCATACCATTCCATTTTTTGTCAATCTCGTTTTTCTGAATAATCAAATTATAAATACGCACATATCGTAAAACTTAATTTACGTAACATGATATGCTACTTAAGTTTCTCATATTTATCTCATCGATAATAAATCAATGAGATAAATATTTTATTTTATTTCAGAATAATGGATCAACATTTAAATTAACAATTTAGTGAAAATCGATGAATCGATCAGGTGATCTTTTCCGTTATTCGATTTTACATCTTTTGTAGTTTGAAAATGATAAAAATCGATCGTTATTACGTCAGCCAAGACGTAGGCAATGATTCTATACCACGTACAGATTCTTTTATATTTTAAGAATCATTAAGACCGAAATTCAACTCGTACTCGTTCCAATCTAAGTTAAATATTATTTATTAACATTTATATTCTTATAGGTATTCAAATAGCCAAATTTGAAGTTTAAAAATCAATTAATAAAATAACTAGAGTAGTTTGAAAATACTGTATGGGAAAAATCGGCATAAAGGTTTTGTTTTTCTTCTTTTTCATTGTAGATATCTATACAGGTATCTGAATCTTTCATCAATTTTGGGATACAGGTTTTTTTTTATTACTTGAGGTTTCTAGATATTTCAGGATAATAGATTTAAAATGAAAGGATAGGAGAGCGAATCTGTTTTCTATAAACATCTCCAACTACTTGTTTTATAGATATATAGTACTGCATACTGTATTCTACTGCTGAACCGTCTGACTAATTTGGAATATTTTATCTAAGATCACTGAAAATTTTGGCACAATCGAACTAAAAATAAAGAATATATTTAATGACGTGTAATGGTAGAAGGTATATTATCGTTAGATCTTTCTCAAACTATTTTTAACCAAAAAGAGATGAGATCCACTCAAAAATATCTAACATATAAAAAAATAAGCCAATAAAACACGAATCACTCTCCTAAAACACGAATTCATGTAATGAAATTGCTCTTCTATAACACGAATTCATGTAATTTTACATCTTGAGAGTATCGCGCAAGACATTGTCCCTTTCAAGATGGCGTCGCGCACAGGTTCCGATACGTCGTTGTGATAAGTACTTTTTCATATAGCTACTTATCGGTTCCGTTTTTCGATTGATTTATATACCGATTTACTACTAGAAATATGACTAAAAATATTATGCAAAAATCTCGGATTCCGTGAAAAGCATTCCTACACCAGAAAGATATGATTCTATATCTATCATTTTTAATAAGTTTAGTCTCTAGAGCAGTGGTTCTCAACTTTTTTTCTATTGAGGAACACATTTTAATATTTTAAAATTTGGCGGCACACCTAAATATTTTAAATAATAATCTAGATTTAATAACGAATTTTTATTAACAGATTATTAATATTTATTCTTATTTATTACATTCGGATTACAGACCTACTAGTACACGGGATCGTTATATGGCGGCCCTTGTTAGCGCCATCTGCTGATTTTGTCTTTTTAGAGAAACTATAACTTTAATTTACTTTTATTTCTTAATTTTTAAATTATGAATAACGATAAAAAAATTTTGGCTGAGGCAGAAATTCGAGGGTTAGATTTTTCTAACGATACTCTATTTATAGGAATCGGAACAGTGGTTCGACTACAAAAGGAATATCCAGCCCACCACGTTTCCCTATTAACATATGTCATATATATACATACAATTTATTCTTAATTTTTCGCGGCACACTGTCAAAGGTTTGGCGGCACACTAGTGGGCCGCGGCACAGTGGTTGAGAACCACTGCTGTAAGTTATGAGTTTGTAATCAATCTGTTGTTTTTTTCTAACTTTGGTTTTTAAAATAGAGAAATAAATATTTTATTTCAACATATTTGTTTTATATGTTGTATTAAAATAATTAAAAGTGATAAATAAATTTTTAAATACATAAATAAAGTTTTTAGGGCTGGGAGAGTGGGTCGTCCGAAGTAAGTGAGCGCATTTATCTGCAGAAAATGCATTGATATTGATAATAAAGGTTATGTTATTTGTATACATTTTACAGAATAAATTTGGAATCTTTTATATTATCTTTTATCTTGAGCTTATGTATAGCAGTGGTTTTATTAATATTGAATTGATAAAAATATTCAATATAAATTATTCTATATTCTGTAAAAATTATAAAATCTATTAAAATGATCGAAAAAAGAAATCTTAATTACTTCTAACGAAAGTTTAGATAAAAATCAGATACGATGATAAACACTATCTATGTTAATATCAATTTTTCTGACCGAATGGTTAGTAAAATTATCACCAGATATTGTTGCTATTTATCCTGTTGTTTATTCATATTTAAAATCTAAAATCATAAATTTATAAAACATTTATATATTGTAATTATATCCGATTATATATCAGAGAAATTAGTTTATCTAATTTTTATTTTCAAATTAAATAGAATTGAGCAGAAAACGTATTTAGAGGAGTTTATACAGATCAAACTCCCTAATTTTTATTAATAGTCAAAGTTAAATAAAACGTATTTAACTAATTTATGTGTTTTTAATCTTGATTGTTGCAAAAAAAAAAAAAAAAACAAAACGTATTTAACTAATTTATGTGTTTTTAATCTTGATTGTTGAAAAAAAAAAAAAAAACGCAGGTTTATCCATATTTGCTATAATTGTATGAAGCAGCGTCTCTCAAATTCTCTCAGTTGCTCATACTGCTGATGGATAAACTCATAGAGGCATCTTCATAGAACTACTTAACGTAATGAAACAGCAATACCGGTCAGATATATCCGTTTTTACAAACGTCGCTCCTTATATTAGCCATTCTCGTGCATTCTGAAAACGCCCTGTGGTGATGAAATTTTAATCATTTGTATACAGTATCTAGCTGAAAAGGAGGCATTTGTATACAATTTCCAGTTAGGGTATATCTTTATTTTTGCAACAGAGTGTATATGTGCTGAATTTTACTTCTAAATCGAAATATTTAAAATTTTAAATCTCCTAGAAAAATTTATTTGCAATCACTCTCTTATATCAGAAGTGGGCAATCTGCAGCCCACCATCTCTCGATCATGTGTATTGTCCGTCCACGAAAGTCGCGCCTAGCTAAGGTGGATGAGTCCAAACGATAAAAGGGAGAGTATTTTTTTATTCCGGATGTATATAATGATTATATTTTATTAGATAAAAATTATTGAATTAATATTATATTAAGTTCTGTTAAATATACTATTTCTAACGTCGAAACTAATCATTTAGCATTCGACATTACAATAAACTTCCATTCAGCTTCAGTTATCTTGTGTTTGAAAACATCCATGTGCGAAACTGTCATTCGTATTTTGTCATGGACTCGTTCAGTTAGCGCATGCGTACTTGCGTCGATAGTCGCAGCTAAACTGGATGGAATCCAGCAGTGGTTATTTTTAAAATATACAGATGGACTGTCGATTTTACGAATTCGTATGGACTTCCAAAAAAATTCGTAAAATCGAAAGTTCGTAAATGGAAATGGCATTAATTAATATTTGGGGCTTTTCGGGGCCAACTAAATAGTCCGTAAAAACGTATAATTCATAAATTGAAGTTCGTAAAAACGGGAGTCCATTATATATAAAAAATGGCCTGTCAAAGAATATCATGAAATTATGTTTATGTTATTAACATAATGTACACATTTTAAACTCCTCTGACTTCATAATGCTATCCAATGAGTGTGTGACTTTAACTCAGCTAGTGTCGTAAATATCTTGTACATTATATATGTTATGGTCATAGTGTTTCGACAATGCCGGAAAAGTTTGTCGTTTATTCTGATTTCGGAGTCTGGCCGGCCGGTTCGCGTATTGGCCACAGGGTTTCAGACGAAAATCAGAAAACTGCTGTTGTAAATTTTGCACATAATTTGATAGTAACAGTGATTAATATTAATACTTTACAAAAGCTAAAAAATTTGCATTAAAATTTATATCAGTGGGTGATCGGTTAACGAATAGTTCGGATAACGAACACTTTTTCGAAAGATTTTTGTTTGGTTAACGAACACATGTTCGGATAACGAATATTTCACAGAACAAACTCTGGGACTCGCGGAATGACAGGTCAGCCCGATGGTTGCGTGGTAAAGCTGTGGCTTAACATTCTGGAGGATAGATGGAATTCAACGGGCAGGGCCCGGACCCTTCCTGAAAAACTGGAGGTGTGGGACCCGAATCCTCCAATATTTACGTGAGATATTGCTTCAATTTTATATTCATGTTCTCTTTTATTGCATCAGTAATATTGATCCCATTTCGATCATTTTCAATAGAACTTTGTTAGATTATGTTAATTAGATTATACCTCCATATCCTCATGGGATATACTGTATCTGGCGGCGGCCACTTGTAGATCCCATCACAGGCTGGCCAACACCCATGATGTGGTCAACGGGATGGTTGAAGGATGGAATTCAACGGGCAGGGCCCGGACCCTTCCTAAAAAACTGGAGGTGTGGGACCCGAATCCTCCAAGATGGTAAGCCAAAGCTTTACCATGCGGCCGACCAATAGAACTTTGTTCTCTGCTGGATCCAATGACATACATAAATTTCATTTAAAATGGATAATAGTTACTCGAGATATACTCTGATAGCAAACAAAAACGTAATTCATATATCTTTTTATTCTATTCTGTAATGAAGAGAGCCATTAAAACCTCGTAAAACAAAGAACACTTCATTGTTATTAACATTACAACGCTTGGATTCATAAACTTTTATATTTACTGCTTAATAATCACTTTATATAAGAATTATGAGAACGAATGAAATATATTTTGTCTATGATCACAGTGATTAATTCGAAATATGTTTATTAGTATATTATCGCATTTTTATTTTTGATTGATGTAAGCATTTGAAAATTTATACATGAATGTGAAAAATAATCATTTCTATAGTTATAACCTTCAGAAATATTTTTCAGAGTTGAGCCTGCTATCGTACTTATAGAATCCTCAAGTCTCAAGTTTTCAAAAATTCAAGGAAAAATATTTCAATAATAACTTTAAATAAAAAATAATAATAAGCCATGTAGTGTACATACATACGTGGAAAAAAATATATTACATTCTAATCCAATGCTTCGTAATGTGTGCCATGTGGTCCTCAGGATAAATATATACCATATTTCCTAGTAACTACGTGTAAAAACTATGTGGTTTGACTTTCAACAACGACTATAAAAGTGAACGAAGCTCACACGAGGAGAAAAAGTTGAGAAAATTATTCTAATTTCATCTATAGATCTATAGAATTTTTGTTTGTATATTTATAATTCAATAATAGGAATCCGCAGGTTTCTTTTTCCTTAATTAAAAAGAAATCTACAGGGAGATCAAATTGAGAAACACTGATCTACAATACTATGCAGCATATAAGAATTAAATATCAATTTTTCCGTTGGGCTTTTTAGACTGTTTTAATGTTATTAATTTCAAATTCTATATTGATTTAGTTTAAAATATGAATTTCTAATTGTAAAGTATTTTATCAATAGATGGAATTTTAATAATAATAATTAGAAATTCTTCATCAACAAGCATAACCGATATATGCAAATTTATATAAAATAATATTAAAATTTTGAAAAATAAATCATTATTATATCGATAACTAACACTAAATTGTCCTATTTAAATCACAAAAATTTTATATATTGTCCAAAATCTAACAATAGTCACTGACTGTAACAGTTTATATCATAAAGATACTGGAAATAAAGATATTTTATTTGAAACAAATATTCATAATTACGAAGTGCTAAATATAGGAAATTACAGAAAGACGTATCATTAAGCAGTGATTAGTCTTATATGTATTTATAATATATATACAGTGAAACATGTTAAAATGACCACATGGCTAAAGGGACCAAATTTCAAAAGCTGGTTTGTTTCCATAGGATGTAATGCTATTTTTCTTCGTATAGTGATCACCTGTCTAATGTGTATATTGACCACTCATTTAGTTTTAAGAAATTTGACCTTGCTAAAATGACCAAGAAGATTAATTTCATGGAAGAATTACTGCATTTTCCTTAGAATTTTTTCCATTAGATAAAATTCTAAGGATTAGAATTCCATTAGAATTTTTCTGTTATGATAAAATAATCTGTCAAACCAGTATATTAAAAAATAAATATTATAATACTACTGTATATGTACCTTTATACAGTATTCTAATTTAAGTTTGACTATGTTAAATGCAGTTATACAGGTTAGTATTAATTGTAATACAGTATATGCTTGCTATAAGACTTTGTTCGTCAAAAGGTGATGTGTGTTATACAGTAAAACCTCGATTTTATGGACTATAGGGGGCAAGAGTAGTCCATAAAATCGAAGTAACATTTTTTTATAAACATTAATTGCATTTTCAATATACCTGTACTAATTAATGTGACTTATGCCTAAAAACGCTGTACTAATTAATGTGACTTATGCCTAAAAACTGTATTATTTTACATGAGTATTTAAAAATTAAATTAAATTATTGTACATGAATATTAAATTTAGATGTTAAAATAAAAATGACGCATTATGCAATAAATGAGTGCTTTATTTTGTGCTGGATGTAGCTATACTGTAGACAGTTTATGCAAATATTGTATTAAGATAAATGTAGCTATACTGTAGACAGTTTATGCAAATATTGTATTAATATTATTTATTTTTTGGGATGGTGTCCGTAAAATACGGAGTCCGTAAAATCGAGGTTTTACTGTATGTCATTATTATCGCTTGACTGCAAGTTGATGATTTTAATTAATATAAATTTGCATTTGGATTAATCTGATATTTTGAAGAAAGGGAGAGAGTCACTGTCCTGTATAGTGACCACCTGCGAAAAGTGATCAATGAGGTCGGTTCCAAAGGGTGATCACTTTAACAGGTTTCACTGTATATTTTTTAAATCACTATTTTCTAAAATTGAAACCGTTTGACTTCTATTTGACATTTTTCTTTGTTGAAATTTATTATAAATCACAGTGGAATATGGAATGTGTGGAATACAATTTGTGGAATCAGTTCTGATTGATGTTTAATGAAAATATAATCAAATTGATTACGCAAAGTGTTTTATTTTTTCGCTTTAAGAATAAGCAATATGCCAGAGTTTTATATCCGGACTTGTTTCTATCTTCTTTTTTTTTAAGTTCTTATAACTGTATACGCATTAAATATATTTTTGAGGATTTAGTAGAGTAATCATAGATTAATTACTGAATTAACTTTAAAAAATTTCAAAAGTAGGTATGTTTATCCTTATTTTTGAGTGTCGATGCCATGGCCTTAACAAATAAATGTCTAGGAGATAAAAGAGTACTCTCTGGATTGGAAGAGATTAATACATAGAAAGGAAAAAAAGAGAGAATATCTTCATTTATCATACATTTTAAGAAGAGATTTAAAGATAAAAATGGCAACTGAAGGCTGTCTTATTTAGTTTTAAGGAAATGCTCGTTGTAAATATTAAATTTATAATGTAATCGATAGAGGGTTGCCCAGGTTACCGATTCAACCGATCAATAAAGATTGAATCGATTCTTGTATTTCTTTTCCGTAAATATCACAGCCGAATAAAATTTGTACTGCTCTCGCAATTACTATAAATACAGGTATCCCTCCTATAATATGGTAGATAGGTTCCCGAAAAACAGCGTGTTGTGTGAAACAGTGCTATCTGAAACCCGGAGCCAATACAAAAAGGAGAGTTACGTTCCCAAACCAATTAAAAACAAATAACTTTCTTTAATTCCACATAAGAAACTTAATTTTTACGAAGAATATTTATAACACGAATCATAAAGAAAGAAAAAATATATGCGTAAGAACCTAAAAAATAATATACGTAAAACAAAAGGAAAGAAAAATATATGTATATAACATTCATTTAACAATTATGTCTTCCTTACAGCCGTTTCGTTAAAACGAGAACGTTTTTTTTTTCCTTTAACAATATCAACTTCACTTTCTGAACTTTTTTATGCTGTTTTTTCTTTTTAACAATATCAACTTCACTTTCTGAACTTTTTGCAGAAGTTGGTGTATCTTCCGTACTCTTTACAAAATCTGTAATCTAACCCGCTACTACCTGCTAGAAAACAATCCTTCCTTAACATAAACTCCCCCAAAAAATTATGAATAAAAAGTTTTTCTTGTTCATTCTCTATTGAAGAATAAAAACTTATTTTTTTATCCAAGGACTGAATGTTTGGAACACAAAATATTCAATGGTCGCCAATTAATTCAATTTCAAATCGAAATCGAAAATAGACTGCATATCATCCTTCTCATAGCAAACTAGTGAAATTGCATTTATCACTAATTTTAGCAAAGTAATTCCCAATGATTGCATTTTATGTGTGTATTGTGTATCCCTAGTATGGATTTACAAAAATTAATGTAAATGTTTTGTATTGTATGAGAATAAACGTAATTTTCTAAATATGTTAAATAAAAACCGTGCTGTAGAAGTACCTTGTTATATGAAGGTTTCCGCAATTTTCAAATCGTGTTGTAGAAAGCTGTGTTATAGGAGGGATACCTGTATAGAATAATCCATAAATAAATCTACATCATCTTTTCTTTAATATTATAATATATATAGATTTTCGATTTATTATTATTTTTAATTTTTACGCGTAGTTTCTAAAAAAATCTTATAATTTACTCATGTAAAATGTTAATAAATCCTTATGTAAGAAAACTGTATATCTAAACCATGCTAGAAGTATAGAATGAAGCAGATTTTGTTTTATAATCCTGATTTTATTGATATGATGACATACACAGCTTCATAGATATTTTATATGATTCACTTTTTTGTTGAATATCTCTATGAAGATGAATAGTTTTTATATTAATTGAGTTTGATGTTTGTTTTATAATAAAATAGGCGTAGATTTTGTATTTATTAATATAAATTTGAATAAGTTTATGGTTAAGAATGCAGGGTACTCTGATGAAGGCTCCAGAGAGCAGCAGCAAACAACAAAAGAAACAGTACTGCAATTCTTTCTAGAGTTAATCACCTACATTCCAAACGTCTTTGTTTTGGAATGATTTAAGATACAAAAATATTAAAATATGTCAGCAAAGTCATCTTTTAATGATAAACATCTGTGTTGAATGTTATAAAGATCTATCAATTAATTAGCCTGCATAATTATTATAGAAAAATTTCAGAAATTTGAATGTTTGCCATTTTTTAAATGGGTGAATGTAAAGAATTACTTAGTCTCATTTCAAATTCAATTTTAATGACGTAATTACCCTATTGAATTTCACAAATATTAAATAAATAATTTAAAAGTTATAAAGGGGAAACTTTCAAAATTGAACGTGATTAAAGATGAAAAATCAATCGGTGTTTCGTCAAATCGTTTTCAATAATTTAAAACTTCAAGCTAAATTTTTAAAACTACATACCAGATAATTATATTGTAGTATATAATATTTTGAATAATTATTGAATATTCCTATATTAAAACAGTAAACCTGTAGCTATTAACGGCAACATTTGGAAAACTTCTTTAAAAACTACGTTTTTTTGTAAACCTCTTCCATCTCTTAATAATCATCCTTGTCTGGATGTCTTTCTAGGCCTATTCTGCTGGTGTAGACATGTTGATGGGTAATTATCGCATAGTTATTTATACAGTTAATTATCAAATAAAAACATTTTTATTTGGTCATATGACAAATCTGAAAGATTAGAAAATAAAATGAATTATAATTCTGTTTCAGTCCTTATTCCTTTCGTGTTAGTCATGTCTTAAAATTTATATCCACATATCCAAAAATTACCCAAATGACATAACTAGCTACAAATATTGTATCGAAATTCCATTAGAGCTTCCATAATAGAACAAATGTTACTACTATATTTATGCTCTGGTCTCCATAGGCAAGTTCAGAAAATGCGAGGCCCTGGGCAACTAATATTTTTGAGCCCCTTCAAAAAGAAGGCAAAATTGATAAATATACAATGGTAAGTGTACAAGAAAAACGAAAAACATTGATAAACTTCTAATTTTGACAAACACTGATGTTCGAACAGTATAAAAATATACAAATATATTTTTTCTAACATTAAATTAAGGCCTTAAACTTGTGAGATTCGGGGCAGCTGCCCCTCTTGCCCACCTCTCTGAAAACCACTGTCCATAGATTATGCAGTGAGATAAAATAAAAATAAAACTGCTCAATTTATAAATAGCTATCAGTATCGCCATGATTTTCTACTGATAGTCAATTGATCTTTCGTTGGTGGATCAAAAATTTAACTGGACATCTAATGACTAATCTAATAGGAGTTTTACGTTAATAGAGAATTGGATATTTTTTGTTGTTAATGATTCCTATTTTAAACTCATGGAATTTATTCTGATTATAAAGGTACAACTAAAGCAAAATCATTCCGTATTCATCGAGGCACATAAATAAAATTGTCGTTCTAACTTTTAAGTCGCGAGTTGAACTATTATCTAGAATTACACTTTGTTTTATATTGATTCTTTAAATCTAATAACTTCAGCTTAGTGTTCTCCTAATATATGATTAACTATTTCGATCGATATTTAGATGCATGTATCTTATACAATAATAATCATTGAAAATTATGTCTAAAAGACATTTGCCCATATTCCAGATTTGTAGAATAATTATTAATTAAACAAAAAAAAAGAACTCGATCTTCTTTAATTATCCTCATTAATAATGCTTTCCAGAAAACTAAATTTTTCCATAATATTTGCTACAAAAAGAACTCGATCTTCTGTAATTATCCTCATTAATAATGCTTTCCAGAAAACTAAATTTTTCCATAATATTTGCTACAAGTATAGAAAAAAATATAGCTGCTAAATCTGTCAGTTGATGATTAGATTTTCATACAGAGTTAGCTATTAATTCCCGCTGATTATAGTGTAATTTCTTAATGAACAAACTTATTGAAGTTCTTTCTAATCCCGGAAATTTTAGAATAAAAATTGCAGCAGAGTCGCTTTGATTAAATAATGTTTTATAATTTAAATACAATCTATTAATTATCAATGAAACGATCACTACGTGATTTGCTAAATTTGCATCATAATTTTAAGTTTTAATTACAAATTTTTTTTAATGTCGATTTAACACGAAAGGCTAGAAAATTAAAAACTTTACTACTTGTATCCAACATTTCTCTGCCTAGCTTATTTACTATAAAGTAAGTATACACGCTCCGTTAGCCGCTTTTTTTTTCAACGTTTCTCATCGAATATGTTGATTGAGTAAGCAGAATGATGATGTTATCTTAAATAGATCAAAGATTCTAATCATTTATTTTTGGTATTAATTAAATAATTACACTTTGCGTGGAAAACGAAAATTTGTATATTCAAATTCTCAAACTCGCGATCCATGACGATTTTTTTGCGATCTGCATGCCATTTATTATGATTGCAAGAGTGTACAGAAGATATTAAGAATAAATCACAGCCATTTTTCGTGAAATATTTGAAAATTATTAAGCATTGAAGTATTTTAATAAATTGTATTGAAATTCAGTAAAGCATTCAGGGCCGGCTCAACATACGATCGAGTGGAGTGCTCGCTCAGGACGCAGATAAGGGCGCTGGCGCATGTTGTATTTTATTATTATCATTATTATATTAAGACAATTATGTTTTACACATAATTTAAATGGTGAGTGGACTAGGCGGTCAGAGGGCAAAGATACATGCGACAATTTAATAAACGGTAAAAAGGAGAAAGCGACATTATATATAGAAATGTAAGCAAGTTTAATAAAATAAAGTTTTAAATGTAAGTAAATAAATAAATATAAGTTTTGTAAAGCGCTATATTTTTATGAATTTATTTATTTTTCAAAACTGACGACTCGAGGGGGCGCAACAAAAATTTTCGCTCTGGGCGCTAAAAGCGCTAGAGCCGATACTGAGCATAATAGATTTATAAATTAGAAGTAAAAGTTTTATATTGAAAAATATTCTATTATTTACAAATTGCTTTAAATTTTAAACATTAATTTCGACATATCATTAAGGAAATTAATATGTAAATAGTTAAATAATCCGAAAAATTGATTATTTTAACTCATATAAAAATTTTTTTTACCGTAACCTATTAATTTAAATGCCGTCCTGCAACCAAATAAATGTCTAAAATGGTTCTTTAGACATCTTTAGAATGAATTTGAGTCCGTTGAATTAAAGCTATGTTTTCAGGCGAGGCGACAAGGCTAACGACTTCGGGCACTTTTATTTTAAGAATACCAAATTGAGCTATATAAATCGATAGGAGATTCATTTTTTAATTTAAAACTCATTTTCATATTATTATTTTAGCAATAGGCAACAATATGCAAAAAAAAAAAAAAAAAAAACGCTATAAATATTTATATTTGTGAGATTTGTAAATTCAAAGTTATCAAGAATTTAAGGAATGATCATCAATAACTTCTCATTTATTATACAGTAGAGTAAACTGCAAAAGAATAACTATAAAAAAGGAATCCAAGCAAATATTGCATGGTGTTAAAGAAAAAAAACAGCACGCTATATCGTACTAAAAAACAGTAATTTGATCAAAGAAATGTGCAAATCGTAATGATATTTCTTTAGCCATCGCATATTTTTATGGATAATTATTAACTAGTTTTTGTTACTTGATCAAGTAAAAAAAATATGTAAATATTTTTCATTTATTTATTACCTCAAAATGCAAGCGATCAGAAAGTTAAAAATTCTTATAATAACAATGATTACCTTAAAAATACGAACAATATAGGAATTAAATTTAAAATATCTAGATATACAAAATAAATTGCTATTTATTAAATTATAACAATCACTAATAAAATTTATATAATGCGATTTCTCCTATTCAATAATGATAGCATATTAAATCTCTAGAATCATAAAGACACATAATAATCATCATCATAATATTGACTTCTCTCATACAGTAAGGATACAGTATATTTATTTAAGCATACTTAAACCTGTTATCTATAATATAAGATCTTTAAAATATCTGTATATAAACAGGATAAAATTACAATTATCATAAAAAAATGTGTTTTCGCTTTTTACAAAGTCACTACATCTAGCAATATAGCACTGTACCTATTTATACATATTAGAATTTTTAATCAAAAATTATATTTTAAACTTAGGCATAATAAACTATTTTCATAAAAATGATCTAACAATTATTTTTCCAAATACTGTACAGAGACTCTCTGAATATTGCTCATTGCAGTCGATAATGCTAGAAAGTCTTTAAAACTAATTTAGATTTATCTATTCATCAGAATGATACAAAACAGACTAATCAGTGGCTATACATTATCATTGAATTAATTAATTAAGAGCAAAATAGAAAACTTTCCTATTTATTCAGAACTGTTTGATTATTGAAGGCTGTATAATGATATGAGAAGGTTGATTAGTTATGAATGAGAAGCCCACGAAGGGATGTAAAGACCTCCATGAGTCAGTACATTGAAGAATAGGAGTTAATATAGCATCTCTTTAAAAAATGATCATTCTCCTATGCCCTGTTGACATTCAGAATTACGGAAACACTTGCAAAACTAAGCGCGCGTTCCAAACCTCAACAGCAAGTCATCAGTGATTAGTCTCTTTTGACGTCAGAAATAAAAAACATCATTCATGCAATTTGGTGTGACTTCTTCCCATACGTCTCGAATCGTATCAATTGCACTCTTAATGTTGAACTGTTGCCAGAAGGTCTTGATGGAAAGTTTGTCATCAGAATCACATTTACTAATGAGATTCGAAAAGGTTCGACAGAGATAATAGGCCTTAAATGTGGCAATAAACGCCCTGGTCCATAGGCTGAAGAAGAGAAGTGGTGTTAGGGCGTAGAAACATCACTTGGATATTTTCCTCCAACTCAGAAATTGCAAGAGAGTGGCTGGGGACATTATCAAGGAGTAGGAGAATTTTAAATGGGATTTTTCCTTTCTCACAGTAGGCCTTCAACTCCTGTTTTAGTTCTTTAGTAAAATAATCACAGAAAATTGATGATGTCATCCAACCCTTTTTATTCAACTTCCAATGAACACCCATACTGGCCTTATCGTATCCTTTCAATGCTCTCGGGTTTTGTGAATGGTATAGCATGAGTGGTTTTAGTTTGCAATCTCCAGAAGCATATCCTCCTAAAAGAAGTGTGCATTGATCTTTGGCTGCTTTAAACCCAGGTGCAGTTTTCTCTTCAATGGAAAATGAACGTGCGACTTGGCATTCGTTTCCAGAATAATCCTGTTTCATCCAGGTTGGACACCTGTTTTAGTGTATAACCTTCAGCTTCAACAAATTCTTTGAA
The DNA here is from genome assembly GCA_000484575.1 of Olivierus martensii. Lineage (NCBI taxonomy): Eukaryota > Metazoa > Arthropoda > Arachnida > Scorpiones > Buthidae > Olivierus > Olivierus martensii. The sequence goes on from AYEL01088294.1 coordinate 88,536, forward strand.
CTTTTTCTTAAATTCGTCCACTCCTACAGGGTCTGCTGAAGCTGCATCTCCTGTCATTTTTATGTTATGGAAGCCGAAACGATTTTTGAATTGATCAAACCAACCTGAACTAGCTGCGAAAGATGCCACATCCTCCTCCTCTTTCATCAGATCAGCGTACAGGCTTCTTGCCTTGGCTTGAATAGTAGCTACAGAAACAGGCATATGTTGTTGGTTGTGGTGCTCAATCCAATAATATAGCATTTTTTTCATTCTTTCCATCACCTCCGGATGAGACTTCATCACTCTGGTTACACTCAAGTTAGTTGACAACTGAGCTGTTTTACGAACTGTTTCTGCATTGTCACGAATTGTCCGCACAGTCGATTCACTAAGTCCTAAAGTGCGTTGTATATCAACTATGTGTTCACCTTTATCAAGACTATCGAGGACTTCCAACTTAGTTTCTAATGAGTACGATTTTCAGACCCGCTCGTTAATAATACTTTCTTTACGTTTCGGCAGCATTTTAAGTGCTACAACAATAAATCTTTTCGCATACAGCTTAGAAACTCAGCTGATCTTGTCCAAACTGATGTATAGCAACCTTATTATTCACAGAAAACCGGTGATGTGTTAAATGTGCACAAACATGGATAAAACCAAAACCAAAACTGAACTCTACTCCTAACAAAAACAGAAGAGCTTTCGTATGTTGACGATAGATAGCGCTACTAAACGAAAACCGCGTATATCCGAAATCGCAGATAATGGGATCTATTTGTAACAATATCTGTGATTACAATAAATGGCTTCTACTTTATATGTTTGATATTTTCTTCTCAACAAGCATTTCAATAAAACTGGTATAGAGAAATGTGAATGAATGCAACACAAATGTAACATGATTACATACTTGCTCTCCATCCAGCTTTTTCTTTGCATTGCATCAAATTGCAATGTTTCAATGCTCTAAGCCTGGCAATTTGTCTAAGCGACCTTATTTATTCAAATAATGAACAGGATTTGAAAAATTTTTTAAATTATAAAAGATATCACCAATTTATTTCAATGAATATCATATTGTACTAACACTTGAAAGTTGAGGATTAGCTTATAGACAGATTTTGAAACTTTTAAATCAGCTTATATATGAAAATATGTAATTTTCTTTTTAATTTTCTTAACCCACTGAAGTCTGTTGACATGTATATGCATCATGGAAATGGAAAGAAAAAATGATAAAAAAAATTCAAACCTAATTTAATCAGTACAGCTATTGCATTTTTGTGCTTATTGATTGAAAATGTCTCTCTCTATTGATGGTTCTTAAATTTTTCGATTGCCAATTTTTTTTTTAATTACGCTTTTACGATAGATAATTTGAATGAATTATATTAATAGAATTTGATTATTTTTTATCCAATCTTATTGATTCTGCTTTCTATTCTATTATATTAACTTGTTCAGTGCCATTGATTTTTCTTATTAAGCCTTGTTAATATGAAAAAAAAAAAAAAAATGTAAATTCCGATATCTCACTTAATTTTCACTGAATTTTTTGAAATTTTCATAATTTATTACATTTATTATTGTGTTTCTAACGATGTAACAAATATTTTCGAATTTTATTTCTTTCACAATTTTTTGTTCATCATATGAGATCGGAGAAAACAATTTTTATATATGAAATCTTAGCCATCCAATGAAATATTTGGTATTTCTGATAGTGGCAAGTCTTCTGAATAAAATGAGGTATGAATGAAAAAAAAAATCAAACAATAATTTAAAAAATTATCGATAAAAAATGTAGTACACCTAATTCTGTTTTTACACGATAGATACATTCCCGAAGAATATATGTAAAAGAATTTGTGTAAAAAAATATATTGCATCTATGGAAAAATAGAAGATTGGTTCAAGTCCTAAGAAATCAGCAAAAATAATACAATAAACCATGAGTTTTCATGTTAGGATCTTAAACATATTATTTCATAAAGATTGCACATGAATCATACAAAGTAAATTATCATTTGGAAAAGAAAAAACATGTCACTAATTCATGAACACAAAAAAATTCATGTTCTTGGTAAAATGCCTATTGGTCAAATTAAAGCACGTGATAAGAAATAATGCTATCACATCATATGATAAGCCAAGATGGCTACTGTTGAAAGTAAACAGCATCGCTAGTCTGATAATTCAAAATAATTTTAGATGGTGGATTTTCCGAGATATATGGTTTGTTACTAAAGGTGAGATTGTTATATTTATTATAAATATCCTTCCAAATAAATGCTAAAAAATGAAAATATACGATTCATTAATAAAGGTTTACCTCAAAAATAACTGTATATCTTAGAAAATGCACAGTTCCTCTGACAAATTAATTCCTCGTCTCCAATGTAGCAGTTATAAAAATAAAAGTAAAGCAACATTTTCTTCTTAGAATTTGGGTCGATCATGTTAAATCAAAATAAGTCGTGTAAAAATAGAATTAATTTTTTTTTCTAATTCGTGTTAAATCAAAATAGTGTAAAAACAGAATTAGGTGTATTACATATCTTTTAATTAATTTAGTTAGTTAAATTAATTAGTCAAAAATTGACAAAAATTTATTAAAATATTGTCATTTTTTTAATAAAATACTCTATTAAAATTTAAAGGCAATATTTTATTAATCATAGATTTTTAACTTCATTTTCACTGTATTTTTGTGAAAAAACAAGAAAATACTAATGTAAAACAAAGATCCACTATTAAAAGAGATGTAGTACTTTTATTGTTTTAGTGCTGCCACTCCTTTCCTATGCTTTTCCTGCCAAGCCTACTACACTGGGAAGTGTAGTAATAGAAGTGATATGACAGTGAACTATTGGGGGGTTCAACTACAGCAAAATAAAGAATAATATAGCTGTTCATGTATGAAAGGAGACCATTTCTGTATATATTTATTTTATTTAATATATATAAATTCAATTATTATTAAATATTAAGATAAAAATTACTGAAATGAAGAAAAAAACGTCAATAAATATAAATTAATAATAAAAATAGTCTTAAATACATATGATTTGTAATTAAGACTACTTCTATGATATATTAAATAACTGAATAAATAAATGTATATAATGTAAATGCATTAAGCAGTAAAAGTAAATACTTCAACATAACAACTAATGCATTAAAAGAAGATACTATAATTTTTTTGATGGCATGGTTCAGATAATTGATTTGTTTGAATAAATGGCATAAGATAATCAACATTCTACTGTAAATGCATTTCTATATTTTATTTGTTTTGTAAATGGAAAATTTTAATTTAAAAAATTTCCTAGTATAACAGATCTGGCTTTACAAATTGCATCTTATCTAATATTTCTAAATGATAAATCTTTAATAAAATTATGAATATTAAATAATCTTTATATAATTAGTTCAAATTATTTCCAATCATTAAATTATTCCATTATAGTTTCAAGGGTTAAATTTGGCGTGAGAATTTAGGTTTATTTGATTAATAAATCTAATTGAAACTGAAATTCTGGGAAGCAGCATCACAAAAGTGTTAATTAGATATTTGATTCAAAGGGCCAATAAAAGCCAACTTTTTATTTTACTTCAATTTTTTATTTTTGATTTTCTTGAAAAAGTATCAATTTATATTAGGACCAATATTAAATTTTTTGGATTTAATGTGGAAGTAAGAGTAAATATCAATTCATTTTATTTTCAAGGATGAACCCACAAAGCAACTCAGAGAAAGAAAGAGAAACTACATGAAAATAATAAAAAATCTTACATTGTTAATATTTGGTAGAAGTTCAAATAAAAAATTCTAAAATAATAAATAAAAGTATTGGATTGCTGGTTAAAATTTCCAAATTTTAAACTAAGGATGTTTTTGTATAATGCGTCACATGTTGGGTTTTTGAGAATTTACTGTAATTATAAAATTTCTCAAACAGCCATCAGTCAATATATAACTCTCAATACCCTTAAGAGTGAAAACAGGTACTGAAAAGAGGAAAAAACATCAATAACAATAATTTTTCTTTTATCTGTGCCAGTGCTAACTGATATTTGGTATCTTGGATTTAATTTTCTGCAAACATTACATAAATAGGAAATTTTCCTAACCAAAACATAATGTCAAGTGACTAATATATCTATTCTGAACTCTCTCAAATAACACCAATTTATATTTAGATTTCATTATCACTATAATTTAAAAATATATGACTTACCTAGGACTACCTGATTCATCATAATTTTTAAAAGCCTCAAAAAAATCTGTATGAGCCTTCTCATATTCACCTTCCCTTAAATGCATCTTACCACCACATTCTGTAAGAGAATAAAATATTTAAGAAATTTTATGATAATCATTTTTTATAAACTGATTTAATTAATTAAAATTTAATAATAACTATAAAAATTGTTAAATAATCAAGTAAAAATTTACAAAAGATATCTCTATGACATATTAATTATCAGAGAGAAAAAAGAAAATATGATGGATATTGAACACATTCTTTCCAATGGGGACTAATTTTAAAAAAACAAAAATCCAATGAATTACAAATAGATTATCTTGACCTAAAGATAAAAATTGTCTAAGGTGAATACAATACTTCAATATTTAGAAAAGATACTTATTGTCCCTTATTTATACAAAGCACATCAAAAAAATTGTGGACAAAAAAAAAGGCAGCTTTTAGATCACTATTAAAAGGAATCACAACACACTGTTCCAACTATAAAAATAAGATGCTCTAATTAGAATGGGTGGTTAAACAAGTGGTACTGCATGGCTATAATGACAACTAAAAACTATGGAAGATCATTGAAAAATAAACTATGGAAAATCATTGAAAAAAATGTAACAAAAACAAAATCAATAACGAACAAGAGAATAAAACACACACAACTTCTACACACAAGACATTAATGAAATTACATTAAAATATAAAAAGAAATTAGAAGAGATCAGAGGAAATAAAATTTCTTTAACAGAAAAAATACCCTGTTTAATTTACTATATATTGATAAAGACCAACCAGATTTAAATAAGATCCCAGGAGTTTATGAGATCCCATTTTACAACAATGATCTACAGCAAACAGGAGTCTACATTGGTTACACATCTAGAAATTTAACTAAAAGAATCAACGAACATAAATGCAACATAGAAAAATGTCGCATTTATGTTAGTTGCATTAACACCGTGTTTTGGTGGCAAAAACATGGCGTTAGCACAAAGAGCAGCCATTATGAATCTCTCCATCAACTGGGATGACACAAAAATCGTACACTGAAGAAAATCCGATAAAAAGGAAAAACTAGAGAAACATTGCACATTTTAGATAAAAGAAGATCTGCAGTTATGCCAATTAACAAACTCGACCCTAATAACATCAGCAAAGCATGGAGATGGTGTCTATGTAAAGGACTTTATTAATTTAATAGTACAATTTTATAAATTCATTACATATTTATTTTTAATGCAGATAATTATGTTTATTAAGAAACTTCAAAAAATTATGATATTTAAAATCATTATACTATTGTTATTCTAATGCTTACTATGCATTCTTATATACGTATTTTAAACGAATATTTTTGAATTATAGAATTTGAACTGACAAGGGTATATACCGAAAGCACTTTTTGTTAAAGTTTATTCAATTAAGTTTGTTCAATTAAGTAATTTTCTTATTCCTGTCTAAAAGGCTGTTATTTTGTTAACTATAAAAATCTAATGTATATCAAAAATTCATATTTTTCATATGTATAAATTTTATCCTGATTATCAATTAAATATTTCCCAAAACTGATTATAATATCTATTTGAATGATGATCAGAAATTTTAAAGATGTATAATTTACCTTTAGTTTTAAAATTTGCTAAGTAAAATATATTTTTAAATGATTTGAGAAAAACTAAAAATAAATTGAACTGAAACTTTTAAATATTAAATAATTTATAAATATAAGTAGTTCCTACTTTTATAAGCTAACTCATTCCTGGAGTGATCTTATTAAGTAAGAACATGTAAACTAAGAATCAATTTCCTATAGACATAATGTTGAAATCAGCAGTTTTGTTTTCAACAATAAAATTTGACCACAATAAAATTAAGTAAAGGCCAACCAAATCAATAACATATGATTAAACAAAGATTTATTTATTTAAATAAATGAAAATATAACCTTTAAAATCAAACAAATTATAATAATAAAGAAATTATTTGTCATATAAATGTATTAAAGAATTTTTACTCTTCAGATATATAGATGAGCTTTAATGAAAATGAACTACTATCTTACGCAAAATTGAAGAATAGAAATTATCATATATAATAAAGGAATAAACATGCGGAGTCCATGTTTCTGCACATGCACGAACTCCTGGGACCGTAAATGCTGCCATTACTATTTTCTCTCGCTTCAAACATTTATTCGCCTCTTTTAGAAAACTAAATCCAAATCTCATTATAAATATTGTGTTTAATCATCATAGTTTACTTCCTATTTATGTTTGTATACTTCTTTAGGTAATTTGACTTCAATTTATGTCTTCTTCGATCGAAAAATGTTGCCTGTTCCAGGGCTCGAGAGTTCAATTTGAATTTGGCGTGCCGAGACTACATAAATGTTGCGTTTAAATAATATTTAATTTATTTCAGAATTTAAATATTTTATTTATTTCAAAAATTATAATAACCTAATAATTTATTTCAGAAATTATTATTATTATTTTTATTTTAAGATAATAATTATAACTATTGCCTACTTTGCTAAACAAGGGGCAATGCCATCTTAAGTCTATAAGAACCAGTGCCTTGGCCAGTGCACGTGCTTTAATCTCCATATTATCAGAAAAAGTGCAAATGCTTTCTTTATCATATTTTCTGTTTTTATTATGGATGATAGGCTATGGTTGCATTCAAGGATTCAACAGCAAAAAGAATATAACAATCATCATATAAAATATTGGAATAAGAGTGTGAAGTCCATGTTTCTGCGCATATGCAAACTCTCGCGACTGGAAGTTCCACCTTTACTATTTTCTCTTGCTTTGAATCTTTAACTGCGTCTTTTAGAAAACTAATCCCAATCTCATTATAAATTTTGCTTTAAATTATCATAGTTTACTTTACAGTGCTATGTTCTGCACAAAAATCTTTTTGTCTTGTATTCATGTGTATTGCAACTGATGGTAGACATTTTTTCCAATATCTATAGTAGTATATTTCTCACCTTTTCCTTTTGAATAATGGATTTATAATAGATTTTAATTGAAATAATGGAGACATTGCCATAATCATTACTTTTTATTTGTCTCATTTTTTCCCAGCAGTGTACATATATTGTGTAAATTATATGTTTTCTGTACTAATTAAAGAACATTCTACAACTTTATAGTTGAAAATTTTCTCCTATCTTGCTTACTTTTTGACATAGGATTTCTAAATTCTTCAATTTGCTGCTAGAGGTGCTACAACCATTCTTAGTTGATAACACACAATCACTTTCCTATATGTCAACCCTACTTAAAAATGATAAAACACTTCAATTGAAAGTTAAAGGCATGCATAAGGACTTTTCTGGGAACTCTGTATATTCATGTTTTATAAATTTAGGTAAGAAAACAGTGAAAACACTTATACATTGATTACAAGTAGTTTTTTCCAAATTCTCGACATTTTGGAATGCTCTGAAATTGAGAATGTGAAATCATGTTTCCTGAGAATTCTCAAGAATTCCTGAAATAATCTTTATTATTTAATTTTTGTTAATCATCTGTAATAATAGCAATAACAGTAAATATTAATAAACAGAAAAGCCGTAGAGAAAGTTGGGCAATAGGGGTTCGTGGCCCCAGCACAGTCTTTCAGAGGTTTCAAGACACTCCTATATGTAAAAGGTTGATGCAAAACATGGGTAAATAAAATTTCCTAAATGGAGGTCGACCGGAATATCATGACTAGTGCATCTCTTGCCCTGAGTGCAATACAGGGGTCACTACGGTATCATTTTGGCTAGATTTTTGTTATATTTCAGGTTTTCTCAAAATATAAACAATGTAATTAATGCAAACTTTATTTACCAAATATTATAGGATGCAGTGAGTTCTTACATATATCACACAATGTATTAACATTTCCAATCTCGTTTAAATATTTTATTTATTAAATTAAACATTAATAGAAAACAAATGCAAATATTATTTGTTTGAAAATTAAACAATACAGTAGAGCATTGATTATCCGAACTAATTGGGACCAAGAGTAGTTTGGATAAAGATTTTTTTCGGATAATGGATCTGATAGAAATATAAAAAAAAACACAATGTAAAAAATATAAAACAAATTTTAAATACATATGTTTTATTGTTTACATATTTAGATTTTTTTTCGGATAATGGATCTGATAGAAATATAAGAAAAAACACAATGTAAAAAATATAAAACAAATTTTAAATACATATGTTTTATTGTTTACATTGCTAGATGATACGATTTTAAAAGTTAAGAGAGTGTAATAAATCATTATCATCATCAAACAGAAACATGTTGAGTTAAAGCTGATGTTGAGTTAAAAGCTGATGTTGAGTTATTTCTGACGTCAAAAGAGACTAATCATTGATGATTTGCTGTTGAGGTTTGGAAGGCACCCAATTGACAAGCGTATCCATCCATCGCACATAGCGGCGTTACAATTGCCTTAAATTCTCGCAAAAAATTTCTCTAAATTTTATATAAAAAATTATTAAATTTAACACATTTAGAATAAACTGAATGTTATAAATAATGTTGTTTATATAAATATCATTTTATTGTATTTAATTAAATTTATAATTACGTATATTTTTACTATAAATCACGTCATTTGTCCATTTTATTGAGTTATGTGTAAAAGTATAGCTCTAATGAACTGAAAATGGAGACGTCATGTCGACATCTCGTCTCAGACGGGAAATTAACTGGACGTAGAGGATTATCCGCGCTTATTGATCAAAATAAGAATTACAAAAATCCATTTGCTAACAATCGTATTTTTAACTTTAGCCTAAACGATTCTGAATTGGATCGTTTCATACAGACCGACCATAATTTTGGTTGTCAAACTCTATATTGGATCACGCAGCTTTATGAAATGAATAGATAAATATTATAAGCATAGTTCCGTCTAATTTTTTCACCTATGGACAGAATGAACATTACTATGAGCGCTTAGAATACATTGTTGTGCAGATGAATGTTAAAAAAACAGTAAGAAATGTAAATTTGTGATATCCACATTGGAAAGCTGCCCAGGTGCCCACTTTAGAGAGAACCCTGATTACAGATGCCATTTTAATAACCGTTTCACCGAACTCAACAAAAATTAGGTATCGGTTCTGCCGAACCTGTTGAATACTACGTCTTATAGTCCTTTCAATGAACTTTCAAGGTCAAATTAGATGATCGACGAGTCTTTACAGTTAGGATTAACGATAAGCGATACGATATAAAACGGATCGCAATAGAGAATTTATTATCATTTTCGATTTGATATTTGATTTAAAAATAATAATAATTAGATTAAAATATTTTAATTTTTACTTTATAAATAATAAAATGCCTTTTCTTTCCAGGTGTTGACAATTTAACTGGCACGCTTTCCATTTCCAGGTCGTCGTCTGCTGTTTTGCTTCCTTCGGTTGCGATTCTTTTAACAGTCGATACAGAAACACTAATATCGAGTTGAAGATGTCACTTCGCATAGATTTCTGCCTTCTAAAGTACTAATATACATTTAAAATAATATTTCTAGCTTGACTGGGCAATATTTCTCTTCGCTTACAAATAACAGTGCTATCCGCCATTACTGATAAATACTAATGACGTCATTCGTTGCATTTATTAAATTTTAAGCGATTAAGGTTTTAATTTAATATTTAATATCATAACCATGAAATGTAAAGTATTAATTCGACAAGTTTTAAAAAAATAACAAGCATTTCAAATTATTAGCGATGATAAAAAGTAAACTGCTATTGGATGAACGAAACAGAAACCTGCTATTCTATTGGATGGATTGATCTTTGCAATCCATAAGCTCTTTATCATATAAGGCAGACTATCTTCAGTTGAAAAGAATATAAATTACTCTAACTTAGTTTGAAATTATCCGTTATTAATTCGAATAGGTTATAAACCGAGATTCCAACATCGCATGATTCGTGAAGGAATTATTCATTATTGTACGTATTTTCGATTGTTTCTTTGATTATGCCGAGTAATCTTCTAAACAGTGAAACCTACAATTAACAAACTTGCATGGTTCTTTTTGATGACTCGGTTCAAATAACTGGACCAGTCATTATTTTTCAGAATGCGCTTTAAAAAAATATTGAATTATGAAACTAGAACAATATTTTATAATTCAATTGATAGATGGCGCAATGTGTAAAAATTTTTTTGTCCGATAAAGATGTTCATAATTTAATAAATATTTATCTTTTTAATATATTTTAATATTTTGACATATTGATATTCAGAATTAAGGAAACATTTTTAAAACTAAATTGTCGCGAAAATTTATCTAAACTTTTATACAAAATTATTAAATTTAATACATTTATAATAAGCGGAAAAAGTAATATTTAAAATATTTATAACATTCGGTTCATATCAAACTACAGTTATACCTTACTTTACGTCATTAATTCGTTCCAAGACTAGGACTTAAGTCGAATAAACTCTTCAAAAAAACAACCTAGACCCCCTATAAATAACCTCGTAACGTCGCTAATAACATTTTTAAGTTTCTAAATAATTTTATAAGTTTCAATAACCAGCTCATATCTCGATTGGACGAATGGTTAAGGTACTTTTGTACGCAGCGTAGAAAGTTGAACAAGAATGAATTTCGGCGTAAAGATGCAGCATTTAGGCATATAGCGAAAGTAACATCAGTATCAATACACCGACTTATTTAATTGCATTTTACGCTTGTGAGACCCAGCTTTTAATAGACTTTTATTTTTTCCTATTAACAAAAAACCGTCGTAAAATTCGAAAACGACGTAAGTCGAGGTATGACAGTATTAAAATATTCAGTTATTTCTAAATTAAGTCGGTAATGTGCCACGTCAATGCCAAATCAGTTCTGTTAATAATAAATAAATTGGCTGATTCAAAAAAACTGGAATAAACGGTAAAATTTTTGATCAAATGTTGACTATAGGTTTTAAGATATTGATATACAGGTACGTTGCTATTAGTAACTGTTTTGTTTTCGTCTGTTATGATATTACTGACAGACTGTCTCGTTCTTTATCAAAAGAATCCCGAACGTCAATATCTATCCTTTACCTTCTGGTGGATCACATCATATATCTGGACAGCCCGTGGTGGGCCATGGAATGGTCTTACCGCTCAGTAACTTTTTATGAAAAGCGACATGAAACAACAGGACAACTATCTCGTATTTTCGAGGGCCATATAATATTTATCTCATTATTTTTTAAAACTTTATTGGAAAACGGAAAAGAAGGGATTAAGCCATAATTTTCAAAATGAAGTTAAAAAAATATTCGGAAATCGAATCGTGCTTCTTCAGCATCTATGTACGAATATATTGTACTTTCATAACACGCCTATAAATAGATACTATATATAGAAACTTAGTTTTGTTTTTGAAAAAATTAAGGAATTTGGTCTTCTAATGAAGTGATTTATAGGGATTAAATCGATACGTTAGGATATCGAAAATCGAATTAAACTTTAAATTATTTTTCCAATGGAAATAACAAATGTGACATACCGAGATTAAAAACAGTTTTTATGGAAGCTTTTAACACTTCGTGAAGAACCAAAACAAGAAAATTGTTAATAGGGATCGCGATTTTTATCTATGCTGGCCTTTTAATTATAACAATTCTTTATTAGTTGGAAAATATATAAAATAAAACATAATGAATACATCGAGTTAATATGCTAATGCAATGACAATGAATGCATTATTATGATATTTCTATTCAATCGATTTATCCTGGACAAAAGAACTGTCAGACACGAGTACAGGAATAACTTCTTTGGGATGCAAAAGAGGAGGTTAGTTTCACTCATTAATGCTTCGAGTACGTATAAAAGGACCACACATAGAACTATTTTTGTAGAGAAAGGATGCTTTTCACTATTTACAAAATTTTAATAATAATTAACGTTCCGATAATTCTTCTTAATAGCTAAATCAATGCATCAAGAAATACAATGAGATGGCATAGCGACCTAGATATTGTCCAGATTTATTTTAATTTTACTTAGCGTGCTTAAAATGAAAAAAGTATGAATATTTTAAGAGTTAAATTTTTTTTATTTAATTTGGCAAAAATAAACGTAGCCAACGGTTGGCAATCGAAGAGTTTCGCGCAGGTCCGATGCTTAGTTTCGAACCGTGTTGGCACAGTATTAGGCACGAACGGCCTTCCGCCTTTCTTTTATCTGCAAAACGCATAATAGCGATAGGAAACCTTACTCGATCTACATTATCGCAGGATAAATCTGCAGATTACGATCGACTCGGGTAATAGTGAGTGAATTAGGAGCGGTGAACTAGACATCGATTACTTTCCAGGTAAGTTTTTTTCTACATCTTAACTTTTTTGCTTTGGGTCGGGTGGGTGCTCTTTCTTTTCAATAAACGAATAGCGGGGCTTGGATGAAAGTTGAAATTCTTTGATACGGAAACTGCACGTGCTATGCGACTGGCGCCGGTTAACCTGCAACAGCAGTGTGGGTCGATCCCCCTCGATGAACCACAATCCTTTGCGCGCGAGTAATGGTAGCTTTTCCACGAAAGAATTCTCTCGAGAGTAAGTTAAATTACATAAAAGTGCATTGTGCTGTTCGGTAAGATCTTACGGAAAAGTGTCTGTTATATGCTCGATATAGTAATTTTTTGCTCTGTAGAAGCAGTCGAGCACTTGGCCCATTTTGTTGACCCACACTAATAGAGACAAGCTTCCTCCTCCTTATCACCTACCGGCAATCGTAAAAGAAATCATTATACTAAGTAAATTCGACACTGTATCCAAATTAGAAACGAAGGCGCAGTCAGAAGTGTTTTTTAACCTGGCATCATACACGCTTTAAAAATAGATGTTGAAGGAGAGCAGTTAAAAGGCTGAAGGTTTCGGATTTTTAATTTAATATATTTAGTGTTTGTATTGATGATGATTCTGTGTTCGTTGGTTTTGTTGGAAGGCTTCCTCATTCGCGTATTCAATTATTATTTGAAAGAGGAGAAGGTGGGACAACTTTTATGAAAGAAGGAAACGGCAGTATAGATACTCCAATCAATCTGGGTCTGCCCGACATTTAAGTTCCCAATAAATTATAACTTCGTTAGGTTTGCCATTCAATTAACAGAAAATGATGGTTCACTTTTATCATTAAATATTAAAATATATAGGATTTGATTCTATTATCATCGAGTAAGACGGATTTTTTTATTAATTATTTAAAAAATTGGGTCTTGGCGCTTCTCTAATACGTCAGATTCGCCAAATTTCGGCATAGGTAGGCCAATCACGCAATAGTTTTTAAAGTGATGACGTATTGCGTCACAGACCGCATTAGGTAAGAAAGTTCACGCCCCGTATCTCTCCACGGTTAAATTTTGTTTTTCTAATTAGTGTCGATGTTGAACCATTTTAAACGCATGCATTAAAATGCACGTATTTAACTTTAATGTCGTCACATTTATCATCATTATCTGTGTATAAGATTTCTATCACCATTCTGTCAAATTGTAATACCACTCTTAAATATTATTTTTATTAATTTGAATAAAATAGCGACACATTTCTCTGAATGTCTAAGTTTAATGCTTCGTAATGATGGTTTAAAAATTTAGACTAGAGCAACCTAATTAAAATGAATTTTTCCCAACATAACCGTGATTTAATTTGGAATGTTTTAATTATGAATTTTTAAATAACTATCAGGTTTATGAGGATTTCTCGATTAAAAAAAAAAAAAAAATTCGGCAAAATAGTAGATTACTTGCTAGTGAACGGCGTGTCGCGTCGCATCCGGCAGCGCGGCGTCGTCTATATAGCATGCTTTTTTTAATATATATATATCTCCGGACCATGATGTAGTGATCGACTAATATGAATCTTTAAACCAACAATTCGTGTTAGTTTATCTCTACACCGTTGTCCGAGTTTATATTCATTAAAAAAAGCCTGCTATATAGGCGATGCCGGATGCGACGCGACTTGCATTCGACTAGCATGTAATTTAGCCAAAAAGACAAATTTCTTATAAACTAATTCCTTGTAATAATCAAATTTAGGTATTTAAAGAGATTTTATTCTTAAAATTTAAATTGCCTAAATGATGCAGTCTAGATTGTTTTATTTATAATTATATGGAATTAAAAAATTTAGTTGCCTATTATACAAGTTAAAATAATGAAAAGTAATTACTTAAACAGGTATGATGTATTTACTATATAATCAAATGCAGAATACTTTACCTCCGATTTATATGCGTATGAAAAAATATATGGTAATCGTGAAAATTTTCAACGCATAAATTTAAAACGGAAGTACATATTCATCATTTTTGCGACGATTTACTTGTGGATGAATACTTATACCCAATATAAACTTAAAAACAGATTAAAGTTTTGTATTCAAGAATTTTATATAAGGAACAGAAATAGTGACTGAATTTAGACAAAAATTCTTTAAGCGGAAGTGATTCGGTTCTATGATTAAGCCTATAACATGCTCTTTACTAGAAGAGATATGGTTTACACATACCTTTATGTTAATAGTAACTAATTGATGATTTAATAATGCATAGATAAAAATATTAAGTAAATAATAATTTAATAAATAAAATGATTAAAACATTTATGCAAAATAGTCATTAATTGGATATATCATGTTCTTCTTTTAAATGTCAACAAAAGCAATGCTCCGAAATTTAAAATCTGAAGGCTCGCGGGAATATTTTATTCTCAACTTCTCTCATTCCTCATCTTTTCTGACATAATTATCAACTAGTAGGAGAAATATTTATCTGTCTATCGATAATCACCCTCCTCAGATTTGATTTAAATTTAAACCATTAATTCCTAATTTTTATTTATTGAAAACAGATTTTATTTATGTATTAATGTTTAAAAAATTTTGAGAAAAGCTATATTTATGTAATAAAATTCAATGTTTTACTTTTAATTAAAAATTATTAATCTAATCACAATAAACTTGATAAAATATTGTATCGTTAAGACAGTAAGATGGGAAAAAAATATCTTAGAATCGAGAAACGGGAAAAAATAAGAAAATCAACGGATGTGGTTAATCAAATCTCTATTTTTATCGAAATCCGGATCTTCTAATTTGATCAACTAAATTAATCAAACTAAAAAGCTCTCCGAAAACAAACGCTTGTGACATATATCAATCTGCAGTTGGTCTGCATCTCTGATAGATATTTTACTAGGAACTATTTTATTTCGTTGTTTCCGGGGAAATAGTCCAGCTAAATCAGGATCGATCTTTTCTACCTGTAAGTGCGTCCTTCCTTCTTTCCGCAGGAGTTAGCTGCTATCTGCAGTGACCTTGGATCTCCCGAATGGCCTTTAGGATAAGTGAGCTGAACTTTGTTCCTCAAATTAAATCTATCCTAATCTTATTTATTCATGGACGGATGAAGAATAAAATATTGCAGCATTCCTTCCCAGAAAATAAACATAAAATCGAAAAACATACAGCATAAAAGACACAACACATAATCAATACAAATAAACAAACCTGACAACGCGAAGGAATAAACTCCTGTACAACGGGAAGGATACGTTCCATGGGCTGTATTCTGTTTTTCACGGAATTTCCAAATGTGATACCATTCGATAGATCTCATCAAACTGGTCGAAAATTATAACAGAATCATGGACGAAAGCGGCACCGATTAGAAGATATTTCGAAAAATTTACCTCAAAATTGGTAAATGAACCATGTACCGCTGCCATATTGAACGAGAAGTAAAACGTCACGTGACCATCATCGTAATGACGAAAACCTGCTATGGTTTCACATCTTGTTTTAAAAACAAAAAATACGCCGGGAATTATTCTTACGATTATGTGGGTTAGGATTTTATGCTGAAATTCAGTAGTTACTTGTGCAATTTATGGACTTATATATTATATATACATTAATATATAATATATATTTGCATCAACATGTATAATTACATCATTTTGAAAGTGTTCTTGTCAAGGAGTTTGAATATAATTCTTGCGCGACACCTTCAAGATGTATTACAGTAAACACCCGTATAACGTGCTCTCCAATAACATGAATTCATATAACGAAATCACTCTTCTATAACACGAATTCGTGTAATTTTACATCTTGAAAGTGTCGCGCAAGACAGTATTACTTTCAAGATGGCGTCGCGCACAGGTATCGATACTTCCTTGTGATAAATACTTTTTCATATAGCTACTTATCGGTTCCGTTTTCGCAATTGAATTATATACCGATTTACTTCTAATAATATGACTAAAAATATTATGCAAAAATTTCGAATTCCGTGAAAAGCAGAATCTTGCCAGTTCCGTGTTATAGGAAATCGCGTAATACGAAGCACGCATTATCAGACGATTTTATGCAAATTTAAACCTGTCTCCGAGTTCCAGAACTGATCGCGTATTGCCAATGAGATATGCGTTAGTTTCGAATATGATTTTATTGTGTTTATAGTGTTAACTTTTTATAAAAAGGTTTCTTTTAATAAAGGGGGAAAAACAGAATATAGCTAACTAAATTTTAAAAATATTATATACAAGTAGACCCAATATAACGCAGACTCCGAAAATGCGGATTCGTATAATCCGACGGAAAACTTGTTAAAGTTGTCATGGAAACGAAGTAAACATCGTTTGGTTTTTATTTACAATCATAGATATAAGTAAAAGATAAGTAACGTTAAAAAATTATCCTACGCGTTATACGGGACACTTATAGCGTTGTATGAATATTAGTCGCAATTTTTTCGTCGCGTTATGCGAATTCGCTTTATAGGAGAGCGCGTTATACGGGAGTTTACTATAGAATTAAATTCTTATAAAAGTAAAATCGTAAGTAAATATTGCATTTGATAAAGATTCGAAATAAATAGCTAATAAAAATTCAAGAATACAAAATAATTTAAAATATAAATTTATATTAGATAAATATTTTATTACAGAATTAAAAGATAAAATTATTATACTGTAATTACTACACGTAATATTATAAGATTCTGTTAAAAGTTCGACTCAAGTAAATATTTTATTTAATCCTGATTTCTCGAAAGCATTGTTTCTATTAATATTTAAATGCATTTTTTTTATAAGCTACATCATTAATCAGCTTTAATATTCTTCCTCACTATAATTATCTATATTTAAATGCATTTTTTTTTTATAAGCTACATCATTAATCAGCTTTAATATTCTTCCTCACTATAATTATCTATAATTAAATTAGGTGATGTAATAGCATTAAATTAAGAAGATGCGTTTGACAATATCGTTAGTATTCTGAGGAATGTACTAATTTTTGCTCGAGTATGAATAAAATGACTCGTTGTAGGATTTTATCTCTTCAGAAGATAATTAAATATCACGTAGGCTACGTTGAAATGTATGCCATAAATAATGAAAATCGTTATCATTGAATAATAGAGATACAAGTATCTTTCAGAAAAAATGCCAGGTTCGGGACAATTAATATTTTTTAGGCCTTCAAAATGACAAAATTGACAAATATATATAGTGATAAGTGTACGAGAAAAGCAGAAAATATTGATAGAGAACTGCAAATTTTGACAAATACTGAAGCTCGAACAATATAAAAATATACATTCAGGGCCTTTCTGAAAAAATACGAGACCCGAGACAACTAATATTTTTTGGGCCCTTCAAAATGACAAAATTGACAAATATATAGTGGTAAGTGTACCAGAAAAGTAGAAACATTGATAGAGAACTTTAAATTTTGACATTATTTCCGTTTTTCTTATACATTTACCGCTGTATATTTGTCAATTTTGTCATTTTGAAGGGTCTCAAAAATATTAGTTTTGCTGGGCCTCTCATTTTCTCTGAAAGGCCCTGTTTGTATGTTTTTATACTGTTCGAGCGTCAGCGTTTGTCAAAATTTGAAGTTCTCTATCAAACACTGAAATTCGAACAGAATAAAAACATACAAACAGGCCTTTCAGAGAAAATACGAGGCCCGGGACAGCTAATATTTTTGAGGCCCTTCAAAATGACAAATATACAGTGGTAAGTGTACAAGAAAAGAGGAAACATTAATAAAGAACTTCAAATTTTGACAAATACTGAAGTTCGAACAGTATAAAAATATACAAATATATATATTTTTTCTAACATATTGAGTTATAAATTGAAGCCTCTAAAATATTGAGCCCTCTTGCTCCCCTCTGATGGCCAGTGGAGATTACTATATAGGAATTGAATATATAATTTTTTGAGTATTCTATTTCTATTATTATTTAAGTTAAATATATCCGTGTTATTTCAGTATTCAGTAAATCTTTTAGAGACTGAAATCTTTCGATACCCTATTAAATAAATTAAGAAATTAAAGATAAATTGGCGTGAAAATCTCGAATTTTTTAATTTTTTCACTAATTACTCGGATAGAGAATGCTGTGTGCGTCCACATCTGCAACGTTTTTATAATTTTTAATACCGTTTTTTGATTGGAGAAGCGGATAAAACTGTATTGCCAAAATTAGCTGCGGGAAGAGATACACATACACAAGTAGCTTACAGCGAAGCCCAACAATTTTTAATAGGTAAAATACTGGCAGCGTAATCGCGCTTGCATAGCTAAGTTTTCCTATTCGATTATTTTTGTCGAATATAATCGATACTCGCCAATGCCGAATGCTCGTCCTTAGTTTGTTATTATTAGATTAGTGTTTAATTTGTAACAAATTTTAAATACAATACTAAATTGCTTAGATTATAAGATAATAATACATTAATTGCTTTTAAACTAAACATAAATATTCAGAAAATTTCATATTAACTCACTTAATCTATATAAATCTACTTATTAATATATAAATCGAAAATTTTGATGTTATCATAACAATCATCAAAATATACTTTTGCTATCTGTAGGTAATAATTTATATTGAAACATGTAGAAAATCAAAACAATATTAATTTATAATGACGACATTCCGAGCGTATAAATTATTTTATAACAAATTTACCTCGAGAATATCGATCTACTCGCATTGAAAACGATAAATCTATAAATTATGGAAAGTTATATATCATTAGGGGATTACTAACAGTATTTATTAATTTTTAAGAATGAATTTTTAGTTTGACAGAGATCTTATTTTAAGATAATGACGACAAATATGGAAAACTTAAACGGAAATGTTAAAATATCAATAATAAGTTAGATCTATACGCACCTGCTGGTAAAATTGCTTCTCGCCAGCGATTCAAAGAAATCTGAAGAGATAAATTAAGCAAAATTCGCCCGTTGTACACGAAAATTCATCAGCATAATCCCAAGTATTTTTTTAATTTAATTTATATTGAAAGTTACTATAAACACGTAATTGCGCAGCATTAACATCGAGATTCTTGCATTTTATGACATTAACGGTGCATTTTTTACGATGACGAGTTCACGAGTTGAGTAATTTACGCGATACTAATGTTAAAAATTTGCGAATTAGGAAAATTGACGATCGAACATTATAAAAAAATTCAAGAGTTGTCTATTGACTTTTTATGTTGTATGAATAAAAATTTTAGTGTCTTACTATATAGATCTGTAATATTTGGTCTGTGTACAGTTTTGGATCAAGTAGAACTGGCTTTTAATTTCCGTTTTGGAAAATTAGAAGTAATTAAAGTGGCCTATTTGGTTTCATTGGAGGCTCATAGCTATCTCCCACTAATAAAGTTAAAAAGTAAGTTATAATATCGAAAATATCTTATAATTTGGTCACCCGAAACCAAAAGTATCAAACAAAAAAAGCACTTAGCTTTGAAATACTATGATTATTATATCTTGTTTTTGTTATCTAAATATAATATATATCAAAGTATTGTTTAATTTGTAAGTACATATAAGTAGTTTATATTAACTTCAGTTAATTTCTAAACAATACATTTAATTTCGTTATTTTCGTCTCGATATTTGTTGGAGGATCATTTTACAAAATAACTACTGCTAAAAATCATTTCCAGAGTTTAAATGCGATACCAAGAAACGATATTGGAGGAAGGAAAGAATTTATTTTCCCCAGATGAGTATTTGGTGGGAGAGAAAATGTAGCGGCGAAACCGACCAAATTGCAGGAAGAATCGAATAGGAATAATCATTACGATGAAAAAAGTGTAGCCGGATTTTAGTGTGATCTCTCTAGTTTTTTTATTGGTAAGAGATCCCATTTAGAGTTGTTGTTTTCTAGTGGAAGAGCGAAGCAGGGATGATAGTCGCCATCATACAATTTAGAAAATGGAGAGGAAAGGTACTGGTAGATGCCGCTCGGCATTCCGGGAATCGATCGATCCAAAATGCATGGCTGGTCCAGTTGGCTAGCGCGATAAACATTTTTTTTTTTTTCACTTTTTTTAAAATAAATTTTTACGTCCTTTCGATTGCCGAATGAAAGTTCCCTAATATTAATGTCGCACTGGACGAAAGCTCCTAATATTAATGTTTATAGATTCCTTAAAAATAATATTTGTTTTTTTATGTCTGAATTTTTTAATTGCTGTTCCAAAAACTGCAACGGCAGCTTTTAATCTCTATTCCTAGTTGTTAGCTTTCTAATTTGCCATAGATAATAACAATTTATTTATAATGCTAACAAATTATTATAGTGTCAATGAAAACACAAAAATATGCAGATATATAGGCGATCATTTGTAAATATTTTGGCCAGGTAAAATAATCTGTAGCAATTTTATTGCATATATTTTGAAAGGAAACAAAAGTATTATTGTATGTACAAGAAATTTTAATGCGGCAAAAATTGTTTACATGTAAACTGTATACTGCATTATTTGTGCTTGCTGTGGAGCGACAACTGTTACCTTCGATCGTTTCTCTCTAACTCAACGAAAAATGATTCTTTCTAGAACGTTTTCTTTTAATCGATCTTTATTTCCACCATCATATAAATTTTTATATTTTGAAGATTTATATAGCAAAAGTTCTATCTCTCTCTGCCCGTTTCCTACCTGCACTGACGTTTATATGGTAAAGCTTTTCCTCTAATTCAGCTCATCTCATTTATTATTTAATAACGATAGCGCAACACAATTTCACTCTATAAATTATTAATTCCAAAAAGTGCTTGTTGACCATAATAATTTCGAATTTTTAAAATTAGAAATGTAACATTCATCTAGGTAAAAGCATTTCTCCCTCGACGCCATAATTGTTTTCAGACTAAATTTACGATAAAAGCCGCGCTCTCTGTTGTTGTCGATACATTTATCTCTATATAGGTTACAGAACGGAAGATAGAAATCTCGAATACACGAAAGAAACATTACAGAGTTTTATATCATTCTATTATTTTTATTTAAATTTTTATGATAGAAAAAATAATAGGAGGAGTGATCGTGTATAATATGGCGTCCAGTTCTGTTAATAATAATGGAAAAAACGATTGAAGTTATAGCCTGCATTACGGGTTTTAAATTACTAAAGACGAATAGCATCAGATCCATTTTTCATATTAAAATATTTCTAGATAAATCGAATCCGATTGATGATGAATCTCTCTCGCACGCTTATAACCTTTCCATGGAGACGAGATCGATAGGGTACAGTTGTCGCCCTACCGAATCACGGCGAAAGTGGTACACATCGAAAGGGGGCTGAAACACGCAAAAAATCCCTAGTGAACCAAGGGTCAAAGATCAAACGTTTACGAGATATAAACCCGCAAAGTTCCGTTTATTGCAAATGGCGCGTGTGGTTTGGCGTTGTGCCTGGCTTCGCTGCGATCTGCCACGCGACGTGTCCCGTTCCCGTGCTCCACCCTCTGTATCTCGTAAATGTTTGACCTTTGACTCTTGGTTCACTAGGGATTTTTTTGCATGTTTCGTCCCCCCTTTCGATGTGTATCACTTTCGCCGTGCTTCGGTAAGGCGACCGTTGTACCATCGATCGATTCGGCCTCTTTCTGGGTTTGAGACTGAATAAACGATACGAATTTTAAGTATTTTCTGTACTCTCGTAAAAGGTAATAATAATAATATTTCCGCATTTATTTTATCGAATGTCGAATGTAGAAAAAAGTCGCACTAGATGGCGATAAATTTACATTCCGAAATATTTTAGCATGTACGCTACAAATATTATATGCATTTGCAACTTATAATCGACGGTTAACCGAAATATTTAACTGTGATGGCCGAAAGTCCGCATGACTGATGATGTCATGCGCATTTAGCCAGGACGTTACGGTCATGCGCGAAAGTGCACGCTGTAGTCGTAAATGTCCGCCACTACGGTCTTTTACGTTCGCCAATCGGCAAAATATCGTTATCGTTATTATTCACGTCAGAACAGTTGACATTTGATCACGGAAATCGACGAACTTATCCATTAGAACTTGATAAATCTATCGAATTTTTGTCGGGCTTTTATAAAGGTTCTAATGTTTTCTTTATCGGCGATTTCGACTGCAGTAAATTAAACTATACACTGTATATAATTTAATTAAACGGTGATCAACATTTTTAATAATAATCGACGGTAACCTGTGTTTGGAAACAGTTTTTATCCAAATAAAACATGGACGACATGTTTGCGATGCACTTTGACATTTTTAAAAAAGACAAAATAAATAAATAAACGTCAGAACGACTTTTAAGTTATTGTAAATATCGAATTCGATTAAAAATAAAACATTTTAAAAAATTGTTTGGCAATGGTTAAACTGGTATCGATCCGAGATTTAAACGTAAAGCGGATTCTTATGACACTCCCTGTTCGTCGTTAACTTTGGATCGATATTTTCCGACCGAGTTTGCGCTTCGGAATAAAAAATATATATTTGCTTACTCCGCCTACGTAAAATTACGTGGCTTTATTTTAGATTGAAATCGAAAATAATGGAAAATAAACAATGTTTATCGAAAAACAGTATAATAACGAGTTGCCATCGACCGATATTCTCGTATTTCTGTCGTCTTAAAAGACTTCATCGGCCTCTAGTGGTGATTTATAAAACTAAATATATAAATATTTTTTTCCTCCGAAATTCTCCTCCTTAATCTCTTGTTTTTCGTTTGTAGCAGGTTTCCTAATTTCCGCTTTTTTTTTTTGTTTTCGATAGGGATTCGGGAAGATCACGATTAATGATCCATTTGTTTGAGACTTTAGTATAAAATGATACAAAATTTTGTGCGCGGATGTAGGCTTTTTACCAACAATAAAGTAATTTATAAATAAATAAATATTTAAATAAACCTTTTAGAAAATACTCTAAATTCGTAAAAATAGTAATTTTTTGAAGGTATATTTTATAATGCCAGAATTTTTTTTTTATAAAAGAACATTCATTTAGTCGCTTCTTTCAAAATGGAAGTTTTTTTGCAGCGGTTCCTAACCTGTAGTACGCGTATCCCCTAGGAGTTGGGGATACGCGAAAATAATATTGGTAATGGTGGAAAACACACAAAAAAAGAGTTAAAATTAAAAAAAACAAAACCAAATGTAGACTTTTAGTTTATAAAGAGAAACTTATGTGAAAGTTGTCAGTAGTCTCACGGCGCGATTACGTATATGTGCGAGAGGGAAGGTAATGAAAAGAAGTAATAATCAAATGAAAACCCTAATCAAGGAGTCGAGAGAAAAAAACGTTGCGAACCTCTATCTTATTGGACAGTAAGTTAGAAAAAGAAACTTAAAAACTAACACAATAAGTAAATTTTGATGGCGTGATCAGAAAAATTATTCGACATAGATTATTCCCAGAACTATGTGTTCTGACAGACTGCGCCTTGTTTGTCGTAATGGACTTCTATCTGATGACTAATGTATTTTTACCGATTAACTGTTTAATACGTACGATATATCGGATTGCATACTCGAATTGAAGATGCAATGAGCCACGAGACCCCAAATTAAGAGAGATTCATTTCTTGCTTGTTAAATCATACAATTTATGGATGATTAAAATCCCAGAAAAACAAGATATTAACAATTCGAATGGAATGGTGACTGACCGTAAATTTAATTTAATGAAGAGCCATAAAAAACATGAATTTCGTTTCCTTCTAATATATAACTTCCGATCGTTCCTTTTTTATTTTTGTAATCGATAAAACTGCCAGGATTAAATCGATTGTATATTTTTTGTTGATATGTATCGTATATTAATTATCTGTGGCAGAATTAATATTTTTTTGAAAGGCAGTTTTTATCGTTTACACGCATCTCCAAAATATTAAAGATTTGAAACGGTAAAAAGATTTGAAAAACTGAAATTTCACTTAGCAGTAATGATAAGTTTGGCGTTAATAAGGATGAATTCCGTCGTTGTTATAGTTTATCTGTCCAAGAGTTACTGTTATAAAATGTATTCTTAATTTACGCCAGCTCTGTTACATGATGATCTGTTGTTGCGTCATATGATGATGTTTTCTGTAAGCGTATAGTTGGATGATATTGCGTGACACCTACGAATGCCCACAATATCAGTTATGGGCATTCGCGATGTCAGTTACGATTGTTATTATGTCATATTATTATGAAAAAAAATAATAATAATATTTTGTTTTGGAACTTATAAATGAAAACTAAGAAAATTTCTTGTAAAACACATAAAGTATACAGAGAGATGCACTAGTTTGAGCCGATTATAGGAGCAAATGATTCCTGAACCGAAAACGGGGATAGGCATTGTGTTTCCTCCTTTGATAGAATACTCAGAAGTAGGAATAATGGATTTATCATGGATTCTTCGGTGAAAGATTATAGCTATTTCTAGCCTGAATTTCCATCTAAAAGATAAGAACAGTTAAAGGCGCTCATCCGTATGTTTTGCATTAGAATATCTGTTG
Organism: Olivierus martensii; assembly: GCA_000484575.1. NCBI lineage: Eukaryota > Metazoa > Arthropoda > Arachnida > Scorpiones > Buthidae > Olivierus > Olivierus martensii. The sequence continues at coordinate 113,661 of AYEL01088294.1, forward strand.
TTTCTATACATTTATGATTGAATTACACTCGAATTCACATCGACTCAGTGCACAATATACCTGAATTTCCATCTAAAAGATAAGAACAGTTAAAGGCGCTCTTCCGTATGTTTTTCATTAGAATATCTGTTTGTTTCTATACATTTATGATTGAATTACACTCGAATTCACATCGACTCAGTGCACAATATCTATGTTAACCAATAGATATTGATCCTATCATATATGTTTATATATCTTATATATGTTTGATTCTTTATATTATCATGAAATTTGAATTCCTAACTTGTAAACATTAACACTTCTAATCTTAGAGTGAAATGATACTTCTTCCACCATGTTAAATAAAAGTCCTGTCAAAAATATAAGCTATGTAGACGTATGAACTGGTTATATCAGGGGTGGAAAAACTTCACGTCACTACGAGCCACATAGGAGAATCTCAAGTACTTAAGAGCCACAATCAGTTTCTTTCTCTATCAATGGGATTCGCATCAGTTTCTTCAGGTAATCTTAACAGTGGTTTCAAAAATTGTTGGGCACGTTCCAAACCTCAACAGCGAGTCATCAATAATTAATTTCTTTTGACGTCAGAAATAACTTAACATCAGCTTGTTTCTGTTTAACGTCGTTGTTTCTATTTTATTGTAATTGATTGAAAACAATAATTTACTATAATTATTATGAGCTTAATAGGCCTATTAAATTGTTATCTTGAAAAGAAAACATTTTCAGTTCTAGCTTTATAAGGACTTTTTTTTTGTTTTGCTTTGATGATTAGCATCTGTGATTTAAATTTGGCCAGACTTAAGATCACCCTGTATTTAAATATTAAGAACTGATAGACAATAATGGCTAAGCTGTTCACTGAAATATTGATATGAATTAATAGTCATAGCTATGATGATTTTTTTATTAATTTATATGATTAGATTTGTCTTCAGTTATCACCTGCTTAACAGAATAGAAGGAAGTAGCAACATCAAATTTCTGCTTGTGAAAATACAATATGACTTTATAACAAGAATCATAATTTCAAAAACACATAAATCTTAAAACATTATTTGCATTCAAAATATTAAATTTTCAGCATTTATCACAGCATTCTGTAAATAAAATTGTATTATTTGCAAGCTAAATAAAATTTAATATATAAATAAATCTTTTTTAATTATTTTATAATGTAATGACAATAATTAAAGCAAGTGTAATATTTTATTAATAATAAAATCATACAATTTTTAAATCTGTTTTTTTTTTTTTTAAATATAATTGAAGTGTTTTTTTGGTGATTCAAGATAGTCTCACTCTTGTGCACATCAAAATATTGAGAATCCGCTGTATTTTTTCAAATTACAATATTATTATTTTTAAATAAATCACTTGAAATACTGCTTTTTCTCTTATTCATAATACTTACTTTACATAATTCAACTGCTAATAGTGCTTGAAGGTCAAAGTAAGTGTTATTATTATTTTTCATAATAGAAATGATTTGTTGTTATATAAAAATACATATACTTAGTAATGATATGATTATATAAAAAAATGACATTTCATTTTATAGTTTTGACAGACAAACAATTATATGAAAGCAACTAAAAGCAGAAGAGCAACTAAAAATTTCTTGACTTTTTTCATGGATATACCATATTTGTGAAATTTATATGTATGCTATATTTTAATAAAACAAAATCTAAATTAGCTTACAGGACCTTAAAATAAAATTAAGTAAGCTAGCTTAGATTTTATTTTATTTTAATTTGGGAGCTAGTTGTTAATTTAGAGTATATTTTAAAGAACAAAGCTGCAATATGCAACAGAATCAAGTTGTAGTCAATATCTTTATATAAATCAAAAATAAAAATGTTCTCACTAGAAATGCCTTTGGTAAATTTTTCACTTGTTCATGTAGTTCACTCCTTTCATCACTGCAACACCACAATTCATACAAAGATCTATTAAAAACAAAATTAGATTTAATAATTACAATGAATGAAATATTAAATCAAAAAATAGTTTATTATAAAAAGATGAGTGAAAATATCAATAATCAATATGTAAATATAATAATATAAAGTTGTCTTTTGTTAAATTTTGAAATTTTTTTCTTTTGCATTCATTTATATCTTTTGCATTTTTAATATTTTTATTTGCACTCTCATTTGTGCTCTTGAGCCAAATCAAATTCAATACCTAACCATCTGGGCTAAAATATATTCAATGAAATCAGATTTAACATCAGTTTTGGCAATTTATTTATTTATTTTAAAACAATAAAAATTCTTTTAAAATTTGAATTTTCAAGATAACTCAAAAAATAAAGCAAATAACACTTATTATATAATCAGCATAATACTTTGATGCATTTATTTATATTTTTTTTTGAAATAGGTCATAACTGGGATAGATTTATAATTTGGAAAGATAAAAAAGTGGAAATTTAAAATTTTTATTGTTCATAAATTAATTATCATCTTAATGATTCAGCACAAATTAAATGAATGTGCATATGTTATTTTATTTTACATTAGTTATTTTCTGTTTAATCTTTTCGTTTATTTGTTTAAGTTAAAAATTAGTAAATATTATATTTACTTTATCTTGAGATGTTCAAATAAAGTTTGAATAAATAATGTTACGAATTAAACAAGAGAGAGTAATTTGAACAAAGAAGTATTCAGCAATATCAAACAAGTTTCTTTATTTGAGGTGAAATGTAATACATATTCAGTGTGGTTTAATTGCATATAAATGATTATTTTAGAAAAGCTACTTTGACAGAAATATATAAAACACATCAGACATGATGCTCATGCAAATATCTTAAATGAATTTGGATTAAAGTGATAATGAATAAAAACGAGATTTTCATAATAAAATTTCTAAATTATAAAATATGGCAAAAATAATTACTATAAAAATTTTTAAAAAAGAATTTTTAAGTGAAATAATGGCTGGAAAAATTTATCTTGTATAGCAAATATAATAGATATAAAAAAAATAATAATAAAAATTGAGAAGTTAAACTAATTAATATTAACTGGTAAAAAAGATATACACAAAATAATTTAAATGTATGTGAATCTTTTTGTTTAGCAAGCAGTTCTTCCTGATCTAATCTATGATGCTTATTTAACTGAGTTATTTTATGCAATGAAATAAATTCAAATGCTTATATATATATATAGTCGATTCCACTTAATTGGGACTAGTCCATTTTGGCCCAATTAAGCGGTTGCCTCAATTAAACGAATTAATAATAAATTCTAAAATAAAATATGTAATACATAGCTAAATAAATAAGTAGATAAAAAAAAATAATAATTAGGTACCTATTTTAATGCTTTATTAAAATAGTGTACTTAATTATTAGCTTTTTAGCGATCTCTGACTTCCCCTTCAACACTGGGCTGCTGATATTCACGTCTCACCTACTAACTATAGAAAGCCATTGACTTGTGAATCCTTCCATCACGCTTTCTTTTGGATGTTACTGGAATTTCTTTCTGTAATGCCCACTCCTCACGCAGTTGATTTTCAGGAATTTCTTTCTGTAATGCCCACTCCTTATGCAGTTGATTTTCTTTTGGTAGGAGATGCACTATGGTAGATTTTGATACACCAGTTATATTAGCGAGTCTATCATAGCTTGTATTAAATGGCTGGCTTTTAATTTTATCCAGCAAAGCAATTTTACTGTTGAGGTTTGGAACGCGCCCGTTTATTATACTATTTTTTACAATAAATGAACAAATTATAAATATATTACTTTTTTAAATTAAGTAGATATTTGCACCATATTAACTATTGACTTTCGTGATTTGAAGCCACACTGAAGATACCAAAGTGCCGCAATTTGCTCACTGTTAGGATTATATATTATACAGTATATAAATTTCCCCTGGCAATAATTCTGTTTTAGAAATGGATGAACAATCCCTACAAAATTTTGCACCGTACCATGTTTTTAATAGAATCGACCAACTTTACAAATTATTCAGGACGAGTAGTGCGAGTCTGTTATTTCATAAAAGATGAAATGATTAATTAACATCACGATTCCGGTAAAAGAAATATATAATAGCATTAGGCCTCTTACATATTTTACAGTTTTTTTTCATCAGAGTAATGACGGTTACCGATCCATTCACTCTATGGAAAATTTTATTAAATAGATTCTACTATTACAAAATTAGTTATAGTATACTTAATAAATATATTAAACACTTTCCGAAAGGTCAATAGTCGCCGTCATCAGAGTAATGACGGTTACCGATCCATTCACCCTATGGAAAATTTTATTAAATAGATTCTACTATTACAGAATTAGTTATAGTATACTTAATAAATATATTAAACACTTTCCGAAAGGTCAATAGTCGCCGGTATTATGATAAAAAATTGTAGTGTGAATAAGTGTGAGAGTAATTGACTGTCTTGTCATTGGACAAATGGTTTTTTATTAGACACGACCAGTTTGTGTCCTCAATGAATGATCGTGTCTATTAAAAATTTATTTTTCGAGAGATGGGAGGTCAACTACCGTCACTGTACCTGTTAAGAATCGTAAGATGTGAATGAGACCTACAATGAATATGGCAATGAAATTAGCGAAAATATTCAATTTTCTAATACAGTAAGACCCCGTTTAACGCGGGGAATACGTTCCAAGGAACCAAAGCGCTAAATGAAACAACATTAAACGAGGTTATTTTAACACGTAAATAATGAAGATAGGTGAAACAGGACAGTGAATAAAATATATATATTCATAGCATTTTTTAAATTTTATTTTGTAACATGTATTATTGCTATTGTATTACATTAATTATAAATATTTTTTATTGCTAATATCGATTTGTGTTCATAAATCATTGATGAAAAAAGTTTTAAGAACAAAAAGCGGTAATCAGATTGTAGTAAGCTATAAAAACAAAAAAATAATGATAGAATAATGTTCTAACTTCAAGGAACTATAGTTTAAAGTGGCAGTATTCAGATTAAAACTAAAATGGGATAATTATTATTTTTATTACTGTAAAATAACATTGATGACTGATCATAAATATGAACTCTGACCACAGCAGACTTTCATATGTACGGAACTGCACTGATATCAAACGCACTGTGAGTGTACTGCATAGGAGTATCAATGCAACAAATTCCTGCGATTTCGGATTTATGTAAGAATAACCATTTGAAAAACCACGCTAAAGTGAATCAATAAAAATATAGAATTCGAAAAAAAGCCGCGTTATATCGAAACAGCGTTAAACGGGGCAGCGTTAAGTGAGGTCTTACTGTACTTAATAACTCTTTTATATACGGTCGATTTAAAATATTCAGGAGATATATTATATATCATATTCTATATGTATTAATATATAATATATGATATTTTTTATTTTCCATTAAAGTTTGTAACTTTGTGCTTTCTCCCTTTCATCATTTACTTTCAGCATAACGTACAATTACGCAAAACTTCAACACTACAAAGATTATGCGCAGCACAGCTATCGTTTTAATTATCCATCTACTATATTTATTTAACTCCATACAACAATAGAACTGCTTTCAAATGCGCTCCCCAGAGCAGAAAAAAAGCAATAGGCCTATATAGTACTACATATAATGTATCAAAAACATCATATTATTGGTGAAAGATATACTGCAGTTATATTAGATACTTAAATTTTCAGCAACCAGTAAAGTGTTAGCATAAGGTATGTTTGATATAGGTGAAAAAAGCTGAGGTATACCTTAAAAAAGAATTTTAGAGTCTATATATACAGTATTTTTTTATTTCCAAGATATGATTTCTGAAGAAGTATTTGTGTTAGTTTAATAATTCATCTATGTGTATTAATCAATCGAAAATATTTGGTGAAAGATATACTGCAGTTATATTAGATACTTAAAATTTCAGCAACCAGTAAAGTGTTAGCATAAGGTATGTTTGATGTAGTTGAAAAAAGCTGAGGTATACCTTAAAAAAGAATTTTAGAGTCTATTTTTTTATTTCCAAGATATGATTTCCGAAGAAGTATTTGTGTTAGTTTAATAATTCATCTATGTGTATTAATCAATCGAAAATATTTTCATGCCATTATTTGATACGAATATAAATATTGTATTATTATTGAATAGTGTTCTAGGTAGCAGTATTCTGTATCAAATCATTGCGTTTGAGAAATATATGTTCATTGCAGATAATTAGGACGATGATAGATATTGCAAATAATAAAACACATAAACTGGCAGATAATTTAATTTAGAAAAAAAAATTAAATATTGATAAAATGTAGTGGTGTAGTGCTTAATGGAACGTCAGGTAGTACCGGCTCTAGTGCTTTTAGCGCCCTAAGCGAAAATTTTTGTTGCATCAAAACTCTATTTGAAAGGGCAGAACTTGAGGGGATAGGAAGCTCAATTCGCATACCGTTTAAATTATATGTAAAAAATCATTGTGTCTTACTATAATAATAATAATAATAATAATAAAACCAAAAAATGCGCCAGCTGCCTTTGGCGCCTTAAGTGTGCGTTCCTTTCGATCGTATGTTGAGTCGGCTCTGACGTCAGGATATACCGGTGTTAGAATATTCTATATTTAAATATAAGTAATATATCATATGCTATATATATTATTCAATAGCAGAGATATTTGAAATTTAATGTATTTTCTTATTCATTATTTTTAATTATCTATTTATTTAATTCGATACATTTAAATGAAGATACACTCTTAAAAACTTAAAAAATACATTTAACTTTTTGAGAGTGTATTTCGTGTTTTTTAAGTTTTTGAGAGTGTATTCGTGTATTTCCACTCGCAAGTTTTTGTGGAAATACACGAATAAATAAAAATAAACATTATTCCTACATAAGAAATTTTGAAAACTGTATGCTTTTTTTAAGCTACATAAACGAATATATTGAAAATATTCATATATATAGAATAAATATATGAATATGTATATTTTTGTCGAAGGTATTCGATATTTCTGAAATTGCGTGTTGGAATTCTTAAATAAAGGTAATAATTTCGAATAATTACTTTTAATAATTTTTTTTTTTTAAATAATTAATATACACCTATTTTTATATTAGAGTAAATAAATTGTGCGTATTTAATAAGGTTTCTCTGCATTAATTTTGGGGATAGGAATATACGTAAGTTATGCGTTATAGACACGTATAATAACGTGATTGATTTGTCGATGGTTTGAAGCAATATATAGGAAATGCGTACGAAACGTACGAGCGAATCAATGAATGAAAAACAGATAAATATTTCCGCTATGTTGAATAAGTAATGGCTTGTATTAATAAACATTTTCTTTTTATATTGTCTCTGTGTTTCTCCAATGGTTAAATGTGGATCGAAAGGAATATTATGGTCGGATGGCGGTTCGGAAAATTTAACTACAATATTATAATGAATGATGGGAGACGAAATGGATGAAAAAGTCATGAAAATAGTTTTAGATAAATTCACTCGCGTATTGTTTAAGTAAGCTAATTTTTAATAATAGATAAATCATTAAGTACATCTTGAAAGTTTGTGTCGATTAATTTAAAAACATGAACCTAATCGATGATTAAGAAATTTGTTAAAATTAAAATGAGATCGATGTAAAGCGCAAGTAAATAAATAAGCGCTTTAATCCATTCCTTTCGTAATATAATTACTGTACATTATTGATATTCATTGCCTAGTCGTAAACAGTACTATAGAGCAGGCCCGCCCTACCATGTGTTATTTTAACTAGTCATTCAATCAACGAAATATTATGTGTAGTTTTGAACGATGCACTTTCAAATAATATTTTTCTGATGTGAAATAATTTTTACAGTGCTTCGATGATAATGTTTTTAAGCAATAAGAAAAAAATAATAATCATATTTGTAATAATAAACATTTTTTTATTTTTACTGTATTTATGTATGTGAAATAGATGATTTAAAAAATTGTACATATTGCACATGCACTTCCGCTATATTAATAAAAATTTAGAATTGTTAAATTTTGTTAAATCAATGCAATACCACGCATACAATTAAAAATTCTTTCTTTACTTTTGATTACGTTGCTTTGTAACATGTAAATTAATAAGCATGATATGATATATAACTTTTGTATTATTTTTAACGGCCCTCCTATTCTCCTAAAGGCCACTGTGAGTCTATGCGGCCCTTGGTCTTAACAAGTTGTGCATCCTGCTATAGAGCGAGTCTTGTAAGCTTTGAATGCCAAATTTAAAATTATTTGCGGGAAACTAGAAAAAGAGTTTAATATTTATTTATCAAAAGTACAGTAAGATCCCGTTTAACGCGGGAGATACGTTCCAAAGAAACAAAGCGCTAAATGAAACAGCGTTAAACGGTAAGCTTTGAATGCCAAATTTTAAATTATTTGCGGGAAACTAGGAAAAGAGTTTAATATTTATTTATCAAAAGTACAGTAAGACCCCGTTTAACGCGGGAGATACGTTCCAAAGAAACAAAGCGCTAAATGAAACAGCGTTAAACGAGGTCATTTTAACACGTAAATAATGATGAAACAGGAGTTATAGGACAGTGAATAAAAAATATATACGTATCAATGCAACAAATTCCTGTGATTTCGAATTTATGTAAGAATAACGGTTTGAAAAACCAGGCCGAAGTGAATCAATAAAAAAATAGAATTTGAAAAAATACCGCGTTATATCAAACAGCGTTAAGCGGGTTCTTACTGTACTCATTTATTTGATAAATATAGTTTCGGTTCACAATGCAGTTTCAGTTTCACAATATCCAAACTAAAATTTATTTAAAATATAAGAGAAACAGGCTGATGATCACCATGATCAGGGGCGGACCGTTAACTTTGGGGGACTATTAAATTAACAAAAATTAACCTAACGATGAAAGCTACTCTAAACTAGTACGCTTTAGAGGAGCTAGACTTTGATTCCATTCCGACATTGCCACATTATTTGCATAATTGACAAACGACAAAGTATATTTTGATTTTACTAAATACCAGCAGAACCTTATTTACTATTTACTGTCATTTAAAACATTTATATTTGATATTTTATTCTAATCCAATAGTGTTGCAAACCAATGATTTAAATTTTAGGTACGAAAAAATTTGTATAATTTACTTTTTCTTAAATTTTTAATTTAAATTGTTTTTTATTTTTTATTTTTATTTTTGAGCGCGAAGGGGGCTTTTTGATTGAACGGGGCTCTGGGCTGCAGTCGATAAAGACCATGCTTAAATCCGGCTCTGACCATGATTATCATTCGACATTTATTCTGCCGGATTAGCTATGGTCGCCATGTTATGATCTAAAATGTGTGTGTAATGTGACGAGCAGTTTGTCTCTCCCATATCAGACCTGTATCTGGCGAAATTAGAGCAAAATAAAGTTCTTAAAAATTTGCCTGAATAAATTATTAGGAATTTATATTAAAAAAAAATAACTCTTGTTCTCATATATTTAAGGAAGTGAATCGCTTGTGAATTGACTAAAATTGTGTTATTATGGACGAAATTTTATGCCACTGAATTTGTGCAAAGGATTTGAAAGGGCGCAAGAGCTCACCACCAACACTACCAGGCTCGTAATGAAATTAGATAGAAATCAATGGACTCTTCCGAATATTGCGAATTGGGTTAAATAAATAACTTTCTATGGAATATATCGTGTGTTGTGTATCGAATGTTTATTATGAGAAAAAAAACTACCATTTTAGCTAGTACAGTAATATATAAATCAACCTAGAAACATTCATAATTAATATAAGATTTATATCCTGGCAGAACGTATTTTCAAAATGGCGCCGCTCTTGTTCGTGTTTTCTTGATAAACAAATTGAGAGTTTTTTTTTTTTATTCGAATCTTTTACTATGTTATAAAACATTCAATAACTGAAAATATTCAGCGAACTAATGATTTAATATTTGGAATACAGTATATAAGTCTTTCCTTTATATTTCTACTGTAAAAAATTTCGATTAAAAAAAAAATCAATTCGTCTATCGAGAAGATTTAACATTTGGAATACAGTATATAATTTTTTCTTTATATTTCTACTGTAAAAAATTTCGATTAAAAAAAAAATCAATTCGTCTATCGAGAAAACACGCACAAGAACAAGCGCCATTTTGAAAATACGTTTTATTGGAATTTAAATTTTATATTAATTATTCAGTAATTCCTTATATAATATTTCTGATTTTGTATTGATTTATTCAAATTTATATTCATACGATAGTAATCATTATTTTTTTATTTACAAAATTTTATCGACATTTGTTCAGATAAACGGAAGATAAATCGACTTAAAACGATTTGAATCAATGCTAATTTGTTTTATTATTAAAAGATTCATGGATTAATAAAATATTTATCAAAAGTTTCGAATTTTTTCCACATATTTCGAGAGAGAGAGAGGTTAAAAAAAGGAAAGAAAATGATGCAGCTATTGATATTGATACTTCGTTTCATTTTCTGTCATATGCCACATTAAATAAACCTTGTACGATATGTGCTGCTGTATCCGAGTTTCGTCATACGAAAATAGATACAAACACCGAGTTCGTTCAACGCGCTATCGAATCTTTTTTTTTTTTTTATACTTGATACATACTCATAGAATCATCAACATTACTAACAAATCTAGACAATTACCACTTCAATATTCACACGAATTAATAAAGATAAATACTTTTTTTTTAGAAAATACAATTTCTATTTATGTTAGAAAATTTACGACTTATAGAACTCAAATTCAATTCAGTTTATAGTGATTTGTCTTGAAAAATAATTTTATATAAGCTATTGCTAATTTTTTATTGTTGTAGGAAACTGAATTAATTATAGAATAAGTAAATAAATAGACGTTTTCTTTTATTATGTTGTAAAAGTTCTTTATGTTGCTTATAATAGTAAATGATATATAAGCAAACCAAACAGGCTACTTAGATTTGAAGTTGTTCAATGTCTAAAAAAAGAAGTAAAATCCTCATATTATGATTTATTTCTAAGCAACAGTTTAGACTAGAGTGAAGATTTTCAATACAGCAGGCAAATTTATAAAAAGAAAAAAACTGGAAACTTCGCGTGATACTTAAAAATATTATTCCAACGTTAACATAAGGATGTTAGTTCTGTTACCGAAGTTAATTTACAAGCCAAATTTTATTTTTTTCTTGCTCATAGGAAGAAATACTGTAGACCGCCTACTCTATAAGAGGAAAATGGAAATTAATGGAATTTCCGTTTACCAACGGATATGAGTACTACGCTTTTACACGAACAAACATACATATAATAATAATTTTCCTTCAAAAAAAAAAAAAAAAAAAACGCTTTTACACGAACAAACATACATATAATAATAATTTTCCTTCAAAAAAAAAAAACTAGCCTATTTCGTCAAAATGGCGAATTTTCTATAATATCTTTTGGCAATTTATCGACAACTCCATTTCCATACATTACTTAAACATTTATAATTTATTATGCAAATCGCGATGCGAAAAACAGTTCAAAGAATCGGGAATCGATTTTTAGATTAGAAATTTCGTAAGATTCTGGTCGAACACGTCCATATTTCTTTTTCTTTTTTATCTATCCATTTTGCATATCCTGGCCTGGGCACGTCCAAAATTGTATTAAATTAATGAAAGCCATATTATGCCAAATTTCATTTCCAAGTTTCCAAAAATCCAAATATTTCAGCAGTTAGTTCATTCAGTACGACTAAAGATCGGTTTGATGGATGCTTTAATAAAGGAAAACGATTAGGTCTTCCTATTAGTTTGTCAACGAGAATTTATCTCGGATAATTTAGATTGATTAAAGTAAAAGAAATAAACACGCTTATTAGTAGTTTGTTTGTCATTGTCTTTGTTTTAACATTTCAGTTCAGTCTAATTTCAATATTTTTAAATTAGGAACGAGAATATCGGATAAACACGTCGTTGAAACTTCCTAAATGAAAAACAACTTCCTTATGTTCATTTCTAATCTCCCGAAATGTTCAAAATATATCGTGTTACACCATTTTACGTTTTAAAAGACATTTACAGAATGCTGTACGTCGTGTTATGTCGTGTCACGTATATGTCACGTTACATCTTTTTTTACGTGTTTTAACGAACTTTCCTATTGGACGGAAAATTCGGATTTGGCAGCAGTACTTTCGTCACCCGTCGAAAATGTCAACTGTGAAATATTTCAAAAAAATATGAACGTTCGGAATCGTTAAAATTGAGGGGGGGGAAATATCATTTTTTGAAAAATTTGGAATAGAAATAGAACGTATGTATATATCGAGGCATCAATCAATATCTAAATTTTATTTTTATTTTTATTTTTTTCTGACAGCTTTATTTTTGTTTGAGAATTAATGGCCATCAAAATTTTCTAATTAAGAATATTTATTTACTGAAAAATCTTCCGTTTCGTAATAATCTTGCAGCTTTCCGAAACGAATTCGAGAATTAATGGCCATCAAAATTTTCTAATTAAGAATACTGTATTTATTTACTGAAAAATCTTCCGTTTCGTAATAATCTTGCAGCTTTCCGAAACGAATTTTGTTAGAATTAGGATGGGAAATTTTTTCTTATTAAAGTTTATTTTATAGATTTTTCGGATCCGATGGCTCCTTCCTGTCGGCCAATTACGTCACTACGTCCTGATGACGTAAAACGATGCCACGCTATGGCACTACCAGTGTGGGCGTGACGTAATGAGAAAACCGAATTCCTCGGAAATGGTTTTCCGATAACGTTCCAGGCACATTATAAAATATTTCTTCCATACAAAATTAATTTATTTATTTACATTTGGTGGATAACAATTGGCTATCGAGTAAAATTACGACCTTTTCGGGGCCTATAATGGTAGGCCCTATTTGGAATATAAAAAAACAAAAATTTTCGATATTTGGCATAATATGTTGTTATAATTCACCAACATCGGAGCATAAATTCGGGCCATCTATTATTAAAATTCTAAAATCGCAATGGCGCCTGTATCGATGGTAACCTGTTACGTAATAAAAATGGAGGATGGTGGTTATCTGTATTCTAGATGCGAGAAAAGAAATTTGAGTCGAAAGGATTCACAAATTAGCATTTGGAATTTTGGTAGACGAGTATTCATCATCAAGTTCACTGCGTGTGTAAACACACTAGTTGCGTAATGTCGGTCGACTATAGAGGCGAGGTTGGCACTGTGCCCAATCGTCGACCAACTCGAATCGATGAAGAACGTGTATTTGTTAACACGTTAGTGGCGTGTATCACCAAATACTTAAAAAAAAAGTTTTATCTGTGTAATTGACCGTTGTCGGTCGGTAATCTCACGTTACTCGACCTTTAATACGAATAAGTATAATGATATTTTGAGTTTCGTTATTCTATGGACGGATCGACTTAGGCCCGTGTCGCTTCCATTTTAGCGATATCATAAAAGATTATCTTGTTTTATCGCGTCCTGTCGTCGGGATACGAATTAATTCAAAGTTTTATTTGTGTAATTGACCGTTGTCGGTCGGTAATCTCACGTTACTCGACCTTTCATACGAATAGGTATAATGATATTTTGAGTTTCGTTATTTTATGGACGGATCGACTTAGGCCCGTGTCGCTTCCATTTTAACGATATCATAAAAGATTATCTTGTTTTATCGCGTCCTGTCGTCGGGATACGAATTAATTCGATCGGAAGTGGTGGACTTCCCATCTGCCAACGTCTTTTTAGAACGTAATTAACGGATAGATTATCGATCGCTTCGAGCACGAACGAAACGCATTCGAACAACGTTTAGTCAATGTTTGACTGGACGTCGACCAGATCTGACATTCGACATTTACTTAAACCCGGCGTTGAGGCTAAAAGATGGGTTTACTTAATTGCGTTATTATGCTGTAAGTAAACCGATTATGTAGGACGGATATTTAGATCAATATCTGTCGATGGCAATCGGTCGTACATTTTAAATACTCTGTGAAAACCGTTTTAATGTTTTCGTTTTGTCTGCCAAAGTAAAAATTGGAGTATTTTGAGAAATGTTTCATTTAATTCGAGTAACGGATTATATTAGGTACAGTAGTCGTCTCTCTCTCTCTCTCTCGAAGCAAAATGGCGATTGAATTATTGTGAAATGTAATCCATTAGATAAACACTGAGGTGCTACCAACAGAATTTCCATTCTTTTAAATTAGCGATTCTAAATTTTATGGCAAACAGATATCAGTTGGATTCGCGTTAATTAATTTTAAAACTAATTATGGAGATCGTAGAAAAGTCCAATTCAAGGAATTGTTTTATAAGGAATTGCCTTTTCCTAAAATGGAAATACAAGGAATTATCTTTTTTTCTTAAAATGGGACTACAAGGAATTGTCTTTTTTCTAAAAATGGGACTACAAGGAATTGTCTTTTTTCGAAAAATGGGACTACAAGGAATTGTCTTTTTTCTTAAAATGGGACTACAAGAAATTGTCCTTTTTTCTTAAAGTGGGACTACAAGGAATTGTCTTTTTTCTAAAAATGGAACTACAAGTAATTGTCTTTTTTTCTAAAAATGGGACCACAAGAAATTGTCTTTTTTCTAAAAATGGGACTACAAGGAATTGTCTTTTTTCTAAAAATGGGACTACAAGGAATTGTCTTTTTTCTTAAAATGGGACTACAAGAAATTGTCTTTTTTTCTTAAAGTGGGACTACAAGGAATTGTCTTTTTTCTAAAAATGGAACTACAAGTAATTGTCTTTTTTTCTTAAAATGGGACTACAAGGAATTGTCTTTTTTCTAAAAATGGGACTACAAGGAATTGTCTTTTTTCGAAAAATGGGACTACAAGGAATTGTCTTTTTTCGAAAAATGGGACTACAAGAAATTGTCTTTTTTTCTTAAAGTGAGACTACAAGAAATTGTCTTTTTTTCTTAAAATGGGACTACAAGGAATTGTCTTTTTTCTAAAAATGGGACTACAAGGAATTGTGTTTTTTCTTAACAATTCCTTGTAATTTCAGTTTTTAAGAAAAAAACAGTTCCTTAAAATTCCATTTTTTTTTTCCTAAAAAAAAGTGGAGAATTGGTCTAACCAAAAATATACAAGTGAGTCGCCGCCCATATCTCTCGGGCTATATTAACTTGTGACATAATTAGAACAGTACTATCGGTAATTGTTTAGACATTTTAATTCTTTATTTTTAAATGTCGTTTTTCTAAATTTCCAAATTCAGATAATTAGCGTTTCGCCAGAACTCTTAATAAGGTTTTTCACAATTTATAATCAACAAATCAAACATACCAGTATTAAAATGAATAGCTATATAACCAACCACGTCCAACATTAGATTCCATCCAATTATATTATGTCAGCCAAGCCCAAAAACCAGTGAAAAATTTATAAGCGAAAACCATTTAATACGTTTAAAATTAGACACGAGTAAGCCTAGAACACAACAAATGATCATTTCCCTAACACACTACTTTATTATTATTATACTAAGCAAAAAATAAACTGTGGAAATGCTCGCATCGGCACTATATTTATTCTGAAATGTTTCATAATTTTATTTTTTTTTACGATTTTAATTTAAATTATTGAACTTTTTTAAAATTACAACACATACTGTACAGATTGCTTGCTGTACTCGTATGTTGCGATTGATAAGTATTGTGATTTCATACGATTTTGAATCTCAAAATTTGCAGTGGTCGACGCAATAAGACATTTTTAATGGGCTTTTAGAGGAAATATGATTTTGCTGTTTGCCAAGATTCGATTTGTTTGTCCTCTTATCATTAGTTAGATCGAAATACTGTTTGCCAAAATTCTACTGACTAGACTGGATTCAATTTTCCAGAAATATATTATAGCTGTAATCGTAAAAAGTTGGAACGACAATGTTAGTCTGTGTCAGCAGAATATGTAGATGTAATGAAACATCAAACAGCAAAAAGATATTTCGCTTCAATAAATATAATGATGATTGATGATCGAACATCATTTTAAACATAATTGCTTCTCCCTTATAAATTTTTCATCGCGATTTTCATACTTTAAACATGTCAGCGGTGCTAGAATATTAATATAAGTATTAAAATCCATGTATATTTTGTCGAATAAAAAGGCCTATCCATACGAAGAGATAAACATAGCAATGCTCCTATAAATCGAAAAGAATGAGAAATAACCGTTTATAACAGTACAGAATTTGCTGGAGTGCTACTGAATATCTTAAAAAAAATCGCGAAAAATATTTTATAATAGAAAATTTCTTATTTAGAAATAAATTTATTATAGAAAGTGTTGCCAAATTTTCTCTGAAAATGATATTTCGCTTAGGAAAAGGTATCATTATGTAATATAATCGATGAATTGCATAATTTAATCGATTATAAATTCCTAATAATCGTGTTATAGTATAATAGGTGAAAGTCGGAGTGTTTTTGGGATCTCCATTTTGGCAATGCGTTTTATTTTTCTGATGATATCGATGCGGTAATATTTCCCCCCTACTTTCCGTATGCATTTTGGCATTTATAGTTAAGATGTCCGTCCCCTATTCTTTAATAAGATTCTTTCCGGATGATAACGATGGCTGGCGGCTGAAGATGGACCGGACGGCTCCACATCGCATCAAAATGGCGTTAATAGAGGCTAAGCCGCCGATCGATGGTCGTAATAATACCGGCGCCGCGCTCTCCCTCGGACGCCACGGGCCTTTGACCGGGGGATGATGCGTCACGCGGGATAGGGCCCGCCAAACGACCCCCAAGTCCTTAAATTTTCCATCCCGCCGCTTTTCCAGACGACGAAAATATGATTGTGTACCGGACCGACCCGGGAAAAACGGGGCAGCAGCCCGGCTTCAGGGTCGAGGACGAGCCCGGGTCGAGAAACTCGGAGCGGCGTTTGGCAGGCTGCCACCTTCCTTTACATCAGCTGGAACAATGGCCCTTTTCCGGGTTTTTTACCCGGACAAGCCGGGGGTTTGGGAGACGGAAAGGCGGCTGCGGGCTGCCGCCTCGACCGCGGGGCGGATGCGTATTTTAGTTCTGAATAATAACAACTATACCAGAATAAACAAATCTCGTTTTTTTTGGCTCTCGATTATCTTTTATAATCCGTAGTAGGCCCTTTTCTGTGGGGATGTGGTCCCTTTTAAGATTGGGTAAAGAATAATTTTCCGAATGAGCACTGGCCACAAAAAAGAATTAGCGATAGAAAATGGATAAAAGGACTAGAATATTAAGGGAAGAGTTTCTTATCGACTAGGGATCCTCCTCCTCCGTCTTGAAAGGTGAGGATTCAAGAAGGAAAAGTACAGACCAGAGACAGCGAGAAAAGAGGAAAAAGCTGTTACTCACCTTTTGGCAGAGTTAAAGTATCCGCTGGCTCATAATCCGGGACTCTCGAATGAGAATATTGTCGACGAAAACCCAGAAAAAACCACTCAGACCAAGTCCGCCATCTTTGACCGTAGGTTTTATTTGGTACTCTAGGCGGCCGCTCTATCATTGGTCTAGTGGCCGGAGCCGGCGCTGCCTGCCTTTCCTCCGACGTTTCGCGGACCGGCGGTTTCCATGGTAACCGGAAAACGCCGATCGGGGCGGAAAGGACGTGGCGCCCGTTATCGATTTTCCGGCCCGTTCTTTCCGTCCGCCCGCCCGTCCGGCTCCAAGTCGGAAGGCACCTATCAACAAACGGGAGGAAGAAAAAATTTATTTCCCCCTCCCAAACCGACCGCAGTGACCGAAGCAGTCCCTTCGATAGTGCCGCCATCTAAGGGACGAAATCTCAATTTTATCCCATCTAATCACTACCGGAAATTTGTTAGGATGAAAAATCCTAACAGATTTCCATATTTCTTAATTAAAAATGAATAACAGCAATGCCGACAATAAGAAAAATGAACGATAAATATTTATAATTTTTTAAAACAAGCTCTATATCAGGCTCTATATTGAAAGTTTAAATTTCTCCTTGTTTAGAATTTCTCCTGACAGTTATTTACGAAAGCTTATTTTATACACCACTTATAAGCTCTATATCAGGCTCTATATTGAAAGTTTAAGTTTCTCCTTGTTTAGAATTTCTCCTGACAGTTATTTACGAAAGCTTATTTTATACACCATTTTTTAAAAATCATGTTTGAGTCGATTTGTTTTTAGAAATTTTATATCTCAGTTGACCTAGAATAATAGATCTAGTGCGAATGTTATACGAAAATAAATCATAAAATACTGTATAGATTTTTATTACTCTGTTGTTCGGAAATAATCTCGCGTATTTTCGAACTATTCCGATATTAAAATCGAATTTTTTTTTTCTTAACGACTTCCACGTGGGACCGAAATGTTAACTCCTTATCGATGATCAATCGTAGATCTTTATGCGTAGGCGAAATTGCGATTTTCTGATCTGATAATTTAAGTCAGTAGGATATAACTTTCTTTAGTGAGAAAATCATAAAGAGAATTTATTTAACTTTATTATCGGGCGATTGTTATTTCCAAATCGATTTTTCTTATTTTCAAATCCATTATGAAAGCGTCCAGATTAATGTCAAAAATTTTGTCACCTGAATATCAGAATATTGTGTAATCCAGTAGAAACGAATAAAGAATATCTCCGGCGGCCGAATAAAAACAGGAAATTACTGTTAAATATTCTGTAGAGAAGAAAAAAGTATGTCAAGTTGTGGCTGTTCTAGCAAAAGATGATGATGATAATTTCGTAACAAACTATTACAGTCAAACCTCGGATCACAACTTAATTCGTTCTTGAAGATCGTTCGTAAGCCGCAACTATTTTCTCCATAGGAATTAATATAAAATGGATCAATCCGTTCCCGGACTCCAGATGCTTATTTAAACTTTGTTCTTAACACAAAATCAGTGGAAACCATTAAATCTATCACAGAAAAGATATACATAACACTAAACAGATCAAAAGTTAGCCTCTTTTCTGTGGTATGTAGTCCCTTTTAAGATTGGGTAAAGGATAATTTTCCGAATTTTCTTTTTTATGGCCAGTGCTCATTCGGAAAATTATCCTTTACTCAATCTTAAAAGGGACCACATCCCCTAAGAAAAGGGGCTACTACGAAAAGTTACTTTAGTTTTACCGTACCTGTATGGAGGAGAGTTGACAGCGTAAGAGGAAGGTGGTGAAGAAGTGAAATGTTATTGTTTGGAAGGGATTCTTTTTCTTTTTTCTGTTCCTTGGCGCCACTCGACTCTGCTTCAGACCTACTGGGCCTCTGTCTCACTAAAAAGTAGTCCAGTATGATTTTATCTGTTTTAAAATGTTTCTAAACTGACACAGGGCATTATCATCGGAAATGTTTGGGTGCGTTCCAAACTTCCACAGACTAATCGATGATGAGTAAAAATTCTCAGCAAACCGTTCCAAAACTCAACAAGCCAATTAGTGTTGAGCTCATCAGACGCTCAACACAGTCATCTCAGTCTGTAGGTGGTGAGTGTGCTGATATCAGCTGACATTGATTATCCAATATGGCAGAAGAAGTAATTCATCATAGTTGATAAAATTTTAAAAATTACAGTGTAACAAATCATTATCATAGTCGTTGTTTATTGGCAAATAAATTTTAGTGCTTTCTAATGACGCTTAAAGAAGTTATAACATTCATTATTGTCTTCTTCACCATGTTAACCGCCGTCTTATCACAACACTCAGCGAGTCCTTCCAGAAACAAACTGATGTTATTTCTGACGTCAAAATAGATTAATTACAGATCACTTACTGTTGAGATTTGGAACGCACCTTTTATGTAAATGGCTGGCGTGTTCGTAACTATAGACACAGTACGTAATCGGAGACGCTTTTTGTTTGGAAAATTTGTTCGTGAACCGAGGTTTGACTGTCTATATAGTTTTTATCGGAACTTAAACTTCGGAAATTTTGTTTCTAAATTTGTCGATAAATAATGCTTTTGATTTTGGTCAGGCTCAACAATAAGTAATATCAATTAGAAAAATATATTTTCACAGTCCAAACTGTTTTCTTTTAGCATCAACAGAAAGTTGCACGATAGTTTATAAGCCATGTTTAAAACTATTCGGATAATCCCTTCTTTTGTCTACCCTGTATCGCCCAGTAGTTTATCCAAAATTAATTATTTTAAATGGGGATAACAATTGTGTATGTATATATATATATATGCATCGCTTGTATAGTATAGGAGATAGTAAGCAAGCAAGAAATGTTGGTAAATATGCTGATGTCGATCATCAGCCATTTATACTAGAACAGCATATTATTCTTTTCATAACAGAACATAACTTTCTCATCTTCATTCGTAGCAACTACAGAAACACGAAAACCCTCTGTGATCCTAGTTCATCTCATCCTCATTATTCAGTCATTTATGTTTATTTCGACAACCACGTTTTATTTCCCTCGTTGCTGATGTCGTTCATCATCATATTCACCAGCACAGTGAATATGTTGATGAACGATATCAGCAACGAGGGAAATAAAACATGGTTGTCGAAATACAAACATAAATGACTGAATGATGAGGATGGGATGAAACTAGAGCCACAGAGGGTTTTTGTGTTTCTGTAGTTGCTACGAATGAAGATGAGAAAGCCATGTTCTGATATGAAATGAATGATATGTTATTCTGGTATAAATTGAATGATATACTGAATGAATGCCATAGTAATGAACGAACGGTTTTGTGACAAGCAATTTGAATGATACGATTGAAACGGAGAAAGATATTGCGCAATGGCATAGAAGGTGCAAGAAAGGATTGGTTGGAAAATATGGTGTCACTACAATAAATGATAGCGGAGAGCAACTGTTGAAGGGTTGTATAGAAAGAGAGGACTGTCTCAAACATTCTTCAAGTACAAGATTACCAATTTAGTATATCTGGGAGAGCTGCGAGAGATTACATGAGTGTGTGATCACAATCTCAACTATTCAGTAGACTTAAACCCCCCCTTATAATTCTTGTTCTGACATTCTATTCTTACTCCATTTAACCAAGTTAAATGGAGACAATCACAACCTAAATCTAATCGTTGAGAACTACTCTGCTGACCAGCAATCTCTCATCATACAGATGAGAGATTAAGATTGCGAGAGATTACAGGAAATATTATTTTCACAAGAGTGATTAAAAATGCAAACATTGTATCCGATCACTATCTGATGATTTCAAGAGTGATCATCATACAGATGAGAGATTAAGATTGCGGAGAGATTACAGGAAATATTATTTTCAGAAGAGTGATTAAAAATGCAAACATTGTATCCGATCACTATCTGATGATTTCAAGAGTGATTTTGTCGAATGCATGATGGAGAAGTGTAAGAAGGACGAAGGAAGTGCGGATTTGAATAAAAATTCCTGTGAAACGAATATTTGCACTGTTGAGGATTTGGGGACACGCTTTAAGAAATATGTGTTAAATATTGTAAAAGAAGTACAGTAGTTAGTAAAAGGAAAGTAGGTAAGGGAAAATAGAGATGCGTGATAAACTGATACATGTTGTTGAAAAGTAGAAGAGATGGAGTGGAAGTGAGCTCATACAGTATGAGTTTCAAAGATGCGAGAAAATCTGTGCCCAGGTGATGAAAACCAGGAAGAAGAGAATGCAGAATAATTTTGAAAGAAACAAATGGATAGAAGTACAGTAGTTAGTAAAAGGAAAGTAGGTAAGGGAAAATGGAGATGCGTGATAAACTGATACATGTTGTTGAAAAGTAGAAGAGAGGGAGTGGAAGTGAGCTCATACAGTATGAGTTTCAAAGATGCAAGAAAATCTGTGCACAGGTGATGAAAACCAGGAAGAAGAGAATGCAGAATAATTTTGAAAGAAACAAATGGATGCTTTATTCTCTTGTAGATGGGAGCAGAATTCACTCATAAACTTTCTATATTCTTCTTACTTCGTCTTTCATTTTTCAAAGAATAAAGCCTAATGAGTACGCTCTCTATCGCTTTTAATTAAAACTGATGATTTGAAAGTGTTTGAGAACTATAAGGAGCTAACAAGTAGCAAAATATTTGGTGCCAAAAGTAAGGATGACAAGATGTTGTGGAATGAGATTAGGTCGGTTGATGCATGGCTATGTATTATGTGTAAAGTCCAAACTTAACATTCTATAACTATTTCTGATTCGAATATTACTGATTTTAGAGATAAATTTATCTGTATTCTTTATAATATACAATGAGTTCTCGGAATATTATCTTTTAGGAGTTTATCATGGTTATATAATAGAGTGAATTTATAATCATCCAGAGGTCTACACCATTCGTTTTATTTGGATTTTAAGATGTACACACTATTTACTTCGGGAACTTATATGGGTTTCCAAAATATTTTATTTTTTTAGCATTTGTACTGTTACTAACTAATCTGTTCCAAGACGGATTATCCATTAGGCACAACAGGTACGTACCTAAGAACTCCCGAAAATAAGGAGCCCTTAAAGGCAGGTTGAAATTATTGAAAAATTTTATAATTTATTTAAAAATTGGCTGAATTCTGCTTTTCACGGAATTGCCAAATGTGATACCATTCGATAGATCTCATCAAACTGATCAAAAATTACAATAGAACCATAAACAAAAGCGGCACCGATTAGAAGATATTTCCAAAAATTACCTCAGAATTGTTAAACGAACCATGTACCGCTGCCAATTGAACGAGAAGAATATGTCTCTGTAAGAAGAACGAATGGACTTAACCACAGACTCCATTCCACTAATCCTATCTATTAATTTACACTTCTCTCCATCTTGCAATTAGTGGCGGACCATTGAATCTTGCGGATAGTTCAAAGACTAGATCTAAGAATTTCATCATTAATCTCTGTACACTAAGAAGCAAAGATTCTTAATCCGATTAAAGGTAACGACACAGAACCAATGAGGTTTTCTACTCAGTTCTGCTTTCCTTTCTTTCCATTTTTTTTTTTTTTTTAAGAGTTAGAATTGTTTTCGTGTTTTTTACTCATTACAGCTTGTATATAAATATATATAATAGAAGAAACCAAGAATAACGACGTTTAAAACTGCTTTTTTAAATTTTTCTAGCGTAATTTTACCTTCTTATCGTAAAAAATTCTCTCCGCACATCGATTTGTCTTTTATGACCACATTAAAGAAATATTCAACTAATCAAAGGATTGGTCGGAATTTTATGGCACGAATCATCATAAGTTTTATCGGAAACGATTCTCTTTGAATTTATTTCGAATCCTGGGTATTAAACTGTTTAAATCGATTTGTGTTTCGATATCAAATTATCTAATTAAAATAAAGGAATACCGAGAAAATCGCGACCGTTCGGGCAACACTAAATCCTACTGCCAAGTGGAATCCCTCTTAAAGTAGCCACTATAAAAGTTAAAACATCAATTAAAATACTCAAAATGGCCGATATCTCACGATCGATATTTACGGTATTTTCCATTAAAAACTCATTTTTTTTAAATGAAACATTCTGCGATAACAACAGAAACTCGCCACGTAAAAATTATACGCTATACGTATTGCAGTGCGCCATTTAATGGATAAGAACTCGAGTTTCATTATTAGTACTTAAAGGTATATCCAATTTTTGACTTTAGTTTAGCCTCGGGGAATCATTTTTGGAAAGAATTGATGTAATAACTAAAGAAAGTTTGGCAGAAGAGAAGAAAATCATTGATCTTCCATTACAGATCAACTGAAAGTTTATAGAGTTCCCTGAAGGGAAAGAAGCCGGGATACTTTTTTGTTGACATCGTGGATAACCGAACTTTCTAACGACTAACCCAAGAATCGAAGCATGTAATGTGAAAGAGGTGATAAATGGATAAAATAATCTATTGGATTTATCCTTAACGAGTATTGAAAGAATTAATTATCGAAAAAATATTTTTTTGTTTCGTCGTTGGAATCTTCTTTTTTCTTGTAAATCCTAACAGTAACCTTTCGGGATTTTTTATCTCTCGCCACATTTCAGCTATGGAAAATGTTCAAATGCAGCATAAAATTAATTATGTAAAGCAAATTATCTATTTTAAGCAGAAAATCCACGCTGTTTAGGACAGAATTCCATAGCGTACTCTCGCGCAATCTACATTAGCATCTTCACCTTCATCCTGGATTTTCTACAGTTTTTGCCATCGGGTGTTCGCAAACATAGATAATATAAGAGTTCTCATAAATTATACATTATTTTATATTAGTTAAATCGTTCGCCTATTTTAATGTCAGCCGAAAACACGAGAGAGAAATATAAGTATAAACATCGTGTATATATGGAATATATACAGTTTTGGAAACATGCTCTGTCGGATGTGAAAGTTTTGGAACCACTGATCTGTGATGTTTTATGAAAGACATAAACTCACACACTTGATATATATTATAAAACACATAGGGAGACATTTTAGGAAAAGATAAAATTTGGTCCAATTTTTTATATATTTTTTTCAACCGCATGTTTATCGTGTTTAATGATTAATGTATACATATTTTATGATTTAAATATATATATATATATATTTATCATTTAAATATGCTCGTTGATGCTTGAAATAATCTTAAAACGTCGGTTATATATAAAAAAATAAAAACTAGTATTTTTATTTTGTATATATTTTCGTAATCATGACATCAAAAATGATGTAAAAAAATAAAATAAGAATTTTTAGATTTATGAATCTGTATTGTTTTTTGAAAAATAGACATATGTGTCAAGGAGTGTCCATTTTCAAAACTTCTGGAAAGTGTCCAATTTGGTAAGAAAAAAAAAAAAAGAAAAAAATGTTTTGAAAGCATTTATAATTTTTTTCCTCTTCTTTTCTTGAATTTCGTAAGAAAAAGAATAAAATTTTTCACAAGAATTATAGAATTCCAGTGTATAAGGGTTCTCTTTGCAGGTTTCTGCATAGAGATATTCTGCAGAAGACAATTATCTTTTAATTTTCTGTGCTTCCCAGGCATTTTTCTCGTATAAATACTTAAATAACGATAAACGAAGAATGCCAAGTAAAAATAAAATTTTATTAATAAACACATTTCCAAACCCGAAAATTAAAATTTCAAATTTTTGAAAAGAAAAGTTTTAATTTTAATGAATTTTATAACACGAATTCATATAACAAAATCGCTCTTCTGTAACACGAATTCATGTAATTTTACATCTTGAAAGTGTGCAAGACATTGTCCCCTTCAAGATGGCGTCGCGCACAGGTATCAATACTTCGTTGTGATAAGTAACTTTTTTCATATAGCTACTTATCGGTTCGGTTTTCGCGATTGATTTACTACTAGTAATATGACTAAAAATATTATGCCATACTTCGTTGTAATAAGTACTTTTTCATATAGCTACTTATCGGTTCCGGCGATTGATTATATACCGATTATCTATTAGTAATATAATTAAAAATATTTTGCAAAAATCTCGGATTCCGTGAAAAGCAGAATCTTGCCATATAGTAAACTTCCATAAAATATATCTCGGATTCCGTGAAAAGCAGTAACTTGCCTAAAAATTTTTCGTACCTATGGGCTTCAGAGTGTTTTAATCCGACCCTGGAGCCGGATTCACAAAGAGTATCGTTATTTACAACGTCGTTAAATATAACATGTTAACGATTTATCGTAAATTCTATTCACAAAAGCTGTCGTAAGCTATTTGACAATTAGCGACGAAATCATTTTCGTATTGTTTCGAGAGTATGGAAATGACGACAACGTTTCCATGAATATAACCAATAAGAAAGTGACTTCTGGGTGAAAATGGAGGACAAGAAGGATAAGAACATGCGTTTCAATCCTGCAGAATATATGCTTTTATTTTTATAAATAATTTAAATAGTTTTAATACTTTCTGATATAAATTTCAAAGAAACGAGCTGATGTATAGTATATTCTAAAAGTTAAATTAATTTATCTTTCTAATATAATAGTTTAATTAAGCATATATATTTCTTTGATTAAAATAATTTAAAATAAATTTGATATTTCAGTTACAACGTAATAACGATATAAATTATGTAAATATGTTTTAAATATCGAATCACTAGATGGCGACACTTAGATATGATTTAATTGTGATGTCTATGAAATAAAAAAAAAATTATCTTTTGCTATAGATTAAGTTTATTTACAGTAGAAGAACAGTTATTAATAAAATGCGTATTATAAATTATTTTAATCGGTTAAAAATTATTATTAAAAAATTATCTTTTGCTATAGATTAAGTTTATTTACAGTAGAAAAACAGTTATTAATAAAATGCGTATTATAAATTATTTTAATCGGTTAAAAATTATTATTACGAAATTAATAATAATACAAATTGAATGACGTCATCAATCAAATTAGCCAGTCGGAAAAATATGCGAGATAAGTTTTAAGAATTTTGTCGAACTGAAGGAATTTTTGCAAGTTAATGAGGAATTAAAAATGAAAGTGGGTTTAAATTAATTATTGTAGATGGTTTTTAAGCATTTAGAAGTAAAAGGGAGTTAATTAAGAAAACAGAGAGCAAAATAAGTATTTATTTATGCCTTTCAGCCTTTGGGGGATCAAAAGTGTATGGGTAGATCCGAACGACAGACGTAATGACGTCAGAAGCTAATCCCACAGGTGTCGTTGAAACAGGGTACGGATCAAACGGCAGCTTGTAATTGTCGCTAATACAACTACAGGGACGGACAATAAAAGTCACGCAGCTAACAATCGGACAAGCGAACGACGAATCATTAAGAGAATGCAGAGATCTTAAAATGCGTCCCTTGAAAATAATGCAGGGACTTTATTCCCAATCGATTTAAATCTCAAATAAAAAAGGAAGGGGGAATTTTAATACATTTCGATCATTGGAGGAATGAAAAGGGGAAAAAATCGATTTTAAACTACTGTACTACTAATATAATAGAGTCGTTATACTTGGGAAATCTGTTTTGTCGTATGGCTATTTGTGTTTGACCTCTGGGATTGGACCTGTGAGATAAGAGGTAATGTACTGAAGCGATTCGCAGTATAGATTGAGCTAGAAAGGTTTTTATCTGCTCTTCCTGTACGGATATCCTAGAAATTCACTTTCTTTTCCTGTATATTAGAATAAATCGCTAGATTATAACCATTTTTTTTTTCGCTATAGATAGGTTCTTTATGCTACTGAAAATATCCGCAATCTTTCGA
Source organism: Olivierus martensii (assembly GCA_000484575.1). Classification (NCBI taxonomy): domain Eukaryota; kingdom Metazoa; phylum Arthropoda; class Arachnida; order Scorpiones; family Buthidae; genus Olivierus; species Olivierus martensii. The sequence goes on from AYEL01088294.1 coordinate 140,880, forward strand.
TATTATCGCATTAAATTTATACAAAATATGCATAATTATAATGGGTATTTTGAATTGCTGAGAATTCGCTTAGGAAAACATCACAATAATACTGGAAATAAAAATAATCACAAGTTAACAAGCTTGTATGAATGCAATAGATTACCAGCAATACGCTTGCAACTTACTAAATTTATAAAATTTTTAAGAGATAAACGTATAAAACACACCAAATGGGAGTTTCATTTTTGACAGGAAAGATCTTTATAAAAGAAAAATAGGATGAAAGAAAGTGCAGAATTCTCGTACTTTCTAAGGATTTATGTTGCACACAAACTACTCTTAATGGGGACAAACTTTATCTATGATTGGTGGGTGACACAGAAGACAAACGGGACTACAGACAAACGACCGACAATAATTATCTAGTTCTTCGGGTCAAAACCGATCACGCGCGTAATAATGTATCGATTGAACAATTTATTGGATAGAGGAACATAAAGCAGTGATAATTGGAAAATGCTATTGATGATGCAATTAATTTTATGGTTTTTAAATAATATTTCTTTACGCATAAAAGAACGTGAAGGCAGAAAGCCAAGTTAATTCAATTCCGGATGAAACCATTAAAATTTGGCAGCGATTTGTATCAATAAGAGAATACAGCAAAGGACTGGAATCAAAAAGATGATGGAATTTTCTTATCAGATATAGAATTTTGTTCAATAATACTTTTTGAGAAAATGAGATAAGATAATTTTAATCGAACTTTTTTTATAGTCATTATTTTCTGGAACATTTTTGCCAATTTAATAATCGTTAAAACGTATAAGCTGCTTAAAAAATTTTTTTACTTGCATAAATTTCATAAAACTGGCTGTTTATATCCAAAAAAAAAGCGAGGCACCGCTATAAACCAGCTTTAAAATCAGTTCAATTTTCAAGGGATCTAAAAAAATAAGTCTAAATCAAACTTAATATATTTCTGAGTATACATAGAACAGTTACATTCAAAAATATTTTTAAAACAAGTATCAAAATAAAGTAGAACTTGATATAATAATACCTGACATTAATGTTGTTTATCCAAGAAATATGCCAGCATTATCTTTTTTATATATATTTTTTAATCAGGCTATTATCTGCAGTGTTATTTTATTTATTTATTTATATAAGAATGGCTGCATTAAAAAAACTGGATTTTTTTTTTAATCCTCGCATTCAGCTATTGTTCCAGCATTAACCGTATCAAAACAAGATAAATTTATGTATTAATTTCCTCCCTACTTTTCTTATCAAAAGAATTTACGCTAGTTTTAACGATAGAATTCATTTTATCGAATTATTCGCGATAATTGCTTGAAATATGACCGACCATGCTAAAACATCAATAAGATATGATGATAAAAAAAGTGAACTATTACATATTAAAAAAAATTAAGCAAATATTAATAATAATAATAATAAAATGAAGGAAACCCAGAGGGGATTAAAATCCTATCATTGCTACTAAGATATGCGAAGACATTTTTATAAACTAATAAGCAAATAATAATAATAATAATAAAATGAAGGAAACCAGAGGGGATTAAAATCCTATCATTGCTACTAAGATATGCGAAGACATTTTTATAAACTAATTGCATGAAAATAAATTACGTCAGAATAAAGAATCTGAGATTTTAATACGTAAAGCATTATGATTCAAGGCTATTAAATAAATTCACTGACTTTAATAATGTTATAACAAGCAAATGTGTTTGTGTAATTCGGTAATATATGCGCGTATACAGCACGACATATTAAAAATAAATGGATGTATTTCAAAGTTCAAGAATGTATTTCGAATTGTATACTGCATTAATTAAATCCAGTTAAATTTAATTTAGTGTTGCATTTAAACAGAATTTAATTCAGTAATACGCTTCATTAAAGCTGTATCTGTTAAACTACTTATATTTCTTGGCCTTGTTTGATGGTGTAGGACGACTTGGAATTTATACCCAAACGACCGGGATTGTCGGCCGGATTGGCCGCGTGGAAACGCTTCGGCTTTCCACTCTGGAGGACCCGGATTCGAGTCTCGGGTCCCACCCCTTGAAAATATCTATCCTGGGGTCCGAACCCGGCCGTCAATCCCCGTCCTCCACAATTCGGCTAACCCCTCCGCAGGGGTGGCAGTCTGTGGAAGGGCTTGTTTCGCCCCGTCACTTAGTATTCTCCCAATAGCCTGTGGAAGGGCTTGTTTCGCCCCGTCACTTAGTATTCTCCCTGAGAAAAGTGGCGTCATCTGATAACAAAAAAAAATAGGCCGGGCCCAGACCCCTCCTGAAATACTGGAGATGTGGAACTGGAATCATAGTAAATATTAAAAATGCAGATAAAACTCATTTAAAATGACCTGGTAAATTTTGGCGCCGAATTGTAGCGCCAATATATTGTAGCGATCGGTGGCCTTAACTAACTGCTTACCACTTTATGACCGGGATTGAATCCGGATCCCTCGCCTAAAAAATTCCTTTCGAGTCCAGTCTCGGCTGTCGATATCTGTCGTCTACAATCTGGCTGATCATTCTACACGGCTGCCAGTCTATGTAGGAACTATAATGGCCCCAGCATTTAATAATCAGTATTTGGAAAATGGAAAAATCCTCTTGTAAGTTATATTCAAAATTCCAAATTTTAGAAATTCAGGGATACATAAATTTTACTGCTTTCATTAAATTATTTTTACTTCTTTAAAAATAGTAAACAAAGAATAAGAAGATATTAATAACGTAGATCTAAAGAAAATTGAATCTTTCGTTTTCTTAGATTTAATTCAATATGTGTCATTAAACTGTGCATGGTTTTGAATTGCATATTAATGTGTTATATTATTTTAATATTTTAGATACTTAGGAGGTAAAAATTTTACTATTTTTAAAAAATTTTTGATTTCCTTTGATAATTATAATTCCAAATTTTCCAATAATTTTCTAATTACTATGTGGTAAGACCTTCCAAGTTCTTCCGCAGACAGTCTACACTTGTGGAAGGATGAGCCAGAATGCAGATGACGAAGATTGATGAGTGATTCGATTAATCATATAAAATTCAGGTGTGATATTCGGTTTCAATACCCGGTCCTATCCTTCAGATAGAAATCCGATGTATTTTCACATAGCCAATTTGGTTGACTTCTTTTAAAACAGAGCAGCTTACAAATTTTATCATTAGAATATAGGACTCCTACTAAACAGAAGCATTCCCTTACTACTTTGGAGGATACGGGTTTAAATCCGGGTCCTGCATATTCAGGAAGGGTCCGGGCCCGGCCCAATTGAACTCCATCCTTCAAACTTCTGGTCGATCCCACCATGGATGTTGGCCAACCTGTAGTGAGCTCTATAAGTGGCCGCCACCAGATTAAGAATATCCCATGAGGATATGGCGGCTTAAACAAAATTAATCTAACCTAATTAATCTACTACAAGGGCCTTTAGGCTTCAGTAAAAAATATGAAATTCATTTGAAGAAGCTTCTTAAATGTTAAAGTTTAGAGGCCACAGTGCGCGTAAATCCGGTCCTGTTTGAGAACGTTAAGAAAAGAAATTATAGAAAGGGAAGTTTCTTAAATGTGAAAGTTTAGGGGCCACAGTGCGCGTAAATCCGGTCCTGTTTGAGAACGTTAAGAAAAGAAATTATAGAAAGATCACTACTTTTCAGATATACGAGAATTGACCCTTCATATTTAGCAATGCATTAAAAATGGGTTTAATTCAGTAATATATTTCATTAAAGTTTAATTATATTATATACATAAATTAGAGCACTCAAAAATATTTTTTTAATATAAATTTTTTTGATTTTCGCATGAAAATATTAAAGAAAAGAATCTGCAGATAGGAAGTATACAACAGCTGAGATTTAGCTAGAATCGAACCTTCATTTCCTCAGATATCTAATGAGGTACTACATAGCCAGCCAGACGGACGATTTACAATACATTTACTTTTAAGAGGATTTCAAATGGGAGATAGGTTAATTGGAAAATATCATATTAACCGAATGCACCGTGTAATGCAGTAACGTATCGGTACTATTTACGTTTATTAAGCTAATATTTTATATTACTGTTTGTGCAAATTATAAAAATTAAAATCAATTTAACATGGTTTCAAAAAAAAAAAGTAAAAGCAATATTTTTTTAAATAAATATAAAATTCGGTAACGATTTAAAAAATTATATATTAGACATTCGACGGCATATATTTCTCCAAGAAAAAAAAAGCATCCTCATCAAAACTGATATATTATTTAAGGCGGGACATAAATTTGGCAGAATCTTCCTCCCTCGTCCAATACATAGAAAACGGCTCGAATCGAATTTATCGTAGTAGTATTCTTGATTTATGGAGATACATATCATGGTAATTTATATAGTTGTGAATAGTTAGTATTTCTTCGCTCTCTTCCTTGATCTTTATTCGATTCTCTACTGGAAGAACACTTTATCAACCAGGAGGTTTGGAAATAAAATAGACGTGGTGGGGGCGATAAAAAATTCCAGCACGCTTTTTAACTCGATTGAAAATTGCTTTCGAGAAAATTACTTCAACTTGGGATTATTTAGATTGGAAATCAAGATATGAATGATATTTATTGTTAGGCCAGATTGCGGAAGGTCAGTAGATGACTATCACTTGCTACCACTACCAATGGTCCATAGGCAACGATCTGGGAAAGATGCCTTTTATTGCTCGGAGAATACATGACGTAGCCAGTAGAAAAAAAACAATAATAAAATAAACCCACTTTCTTTCCCTATCCTTAATATCTGTATCCATAACCATAAAGAAGATTATGTATGTATTTTTATTCTAGACTTGATAGCGATCCTTTGGGATGCCGAGGTAATTGCCTAGATGTATATATATACATACAGTGCTTTCTTCAAGAAAATAATTTATTTTTTGTATATATATTAAAAACAAATTGATTTATAAAAAATATATATTCGAAATTACAATAATAATCATTTTCCTCTTACACAAACAGTTATTTTTAAGAGGAAAAATAAATAAATAAATGCAGAATTTTATTTTATTTATGAGGATGGTTTGATATGATAAAAAAAAAGTGGCCATTTTGATTTTTATCGATGTCTGATATTTCAATCTAATAGTTTGCTATTAAGCTTATTTTTTTTTTATATATATGACCACTTGATAAGTCGAGAGATTTTTCTCTTTTTTTTTTTGGCATCTCGAAGTGTCTTTAATCTTCCAAATCTCTTCGTAGGTTTTGTAATTCGTTTATCGCTATTTCTGTAGCCATGATTTATACGTAACTGGAAACGTCAGCGTGCAATTAATTTAATTTTTATATAGATATGTATTTAATGAAAATCTCCTGTATGGAAAAAAAGAAAAAGTTTCTAACGTGTGAGAAATGGTGGAAGGACTTTGGGAATCTGGGCTTTTGTTTTCTTCGGGATAAAACGAATCGATACTTTTTCTCCCGACAGCGATCTAAACAGTTCTATCAAGACAGACGACATACCTCGACAAAACGTTAGGGAGGGAATTACAGAAACGTGTCAAGCTCTCGATATTACACCTAGACTGATTTGAAATTATGCAGCCGGTTACCAAACATATATTGATTTACGTGTAAAAACTCGATACAATGAATGTGCCCAAGTATATCACACGCCTTTACAGCTCTTTACTAATTATTGTACGATCTTTAAAGCTAAACATAAAATTTTATGACCTTTTTTCCTCTCTCTCTCTCTCTCTCTCTCTCGTTCCTGTTTAGTAAAATATTAAAGATATTCTAGCTGCAGACAAGTAAAACAACGTTAATGAAAATGATGATTAATTGTTACTGCGCCATGTATCGACGATTTATATGCCGAGATTTTCAATAATTATGAAGCATTTCAATGTTTTAAAGCAGAAAATTCGATATATATACAACAATATATTTTTTTTTAAATTAAAAAAAAATAATAATAATTTTTATAATTTATCAAAACGTTGTCCCACTTCGAGCATTACTGTAATTATATGTAAACGTCAACTTTTATAAAATAAGGAAAGCAATTTTTAACTTTAAAATAAATTATTTTTACATGGCTTCTACGACGACCGCATTTTTAATACCGTGTATAATATATAAATATTTTAATCTTTTTGTGCTTCTTAGTGACTGAAAAACATAAATTGGAATCGTGTATTATTATTATTTTTTTAAATTTAAATAACATTTTAATATTTAATACAATTTTTTTTTTGTTTTTTTTAAGAAAGATATTAAATTTTTTAGTCCAAGACTGGAGAGAGAGAGAGAGAGACATCGTTCATGCAACATGTTATCATAACAACGTGTAGGGAATTCCATGTTTGGAAATTTTGCAAATAGAAAAACAAGTCTGTAACGTGTCCAAGAACGTAGCTGAATTACAGATACCTTTCCTTTTTTTTTCTTTTATTTTTCTTTCTTTTTCTTGCAGAACCGTATCTGTTTCAATCTGCAATTGCGGCCATTTTTATTCGTGAGTAGAATACGTTTCGATTTTTTTTTTTTGTTTGTTTGCATTTTCTTTATCATTCCGAGCTTTAAATTATGTAAAGATTTAAATTATCATTTTATAAATTATTATTTTATAGAAAACTATTACAGAACGAATTTATTTTCTTGCAATTTCTTTTAAGCAAACAAATAATATAATTGCATTGTTTAATATCGTCATTATTTTTATGTCGAATGCAAATAAACAAATATTAATTTATAAAAATAAATTAAATGTAGGTTTATTTACTTCGTTTAATATCGTCATTATTTTTATATCGAATGCAAATAAACAAATATTAATTTATAAAAATAAATTAAATGTAGGTTTATTTACTTTACGAGACATTAAAAAAAATATATATATAAATAAAAATTTGGGAACAAATATAATTTCGTAATATATAAAACAATGTTGATCAAACTAGAGCAGTTTATGACACAAAAAAAAAAATGAGTTTTTGTTATCCATACCGAGAGAAATTTGTTTGAGATTTTTATGCGTTCTACTTTACAACTAATTAAAATTCCCCTCTCAGAAAATGTAAGAATTTTAGACAGTATAATAAAATATTTAAACTTAAATCTACCTATATGTGCCGTTAACAACGTAGCGCTTTATAGTGATAAATATTTGAAAATTTCTCTCAAAACTGCATTTGTTTTTTTATCCCAACAGAGCAGAAAATATAATTTAGCAGAAGAGAAAAAGGATTTTTTTCCTCTTCCCCTGTTGTCTTTAAAGTAAATATCACGAAATCATATTTGCTATATCAAATGGAAAGTCTTTTTTTTTCCTCTCTTATTTGATTTCTACTTAAAACTAACATCAGAGCTCATGTAACGAGGAGTACTAAAATGGTTTTTTATTTAATTATCTATCTGTTTAAATTTATAGCGTTATTAGACGTTATATACGGTAACCTATCTTCTCTCTCTCTCTCTCTCTATATATATATATATATATATATATATATA
>AYEL01088296.1:0-21142 GCA_000484575.1 Olivierus martensii
TAAAAATACATTTAACTTCTTAAAATCGAAAATAAATCGAGAAGGTAGTATTCACAATAACGATTATACAGGAAGTACAGCTATTTTTGTGATGTCATATCCTGACTTCTTTTATTGGCTTTGTTGATGATGACGTTTAACTGTTAATAGCGCCATCTAAGTTACGTTACGTTCTAAGCAATGTGATTGGTTCTTTATATAACTACGTCATTTTGAAAAGTTACCATTGAAAGTATAGGAAGTGTCTCATCTGTATTAGTAATCTGTGTTAAAGATTCACTCCAAAACTATTTTGGCTATCAAGATGTTTTTATTAGAATCTATCATATAATCAAAAACTAAGAATATAAAAGATGTTTTATTAGAATCTATCATATAATCAAAAACTAAGAATATAATTTCGAAGTGACGACGGCCGCTTATCATATATCCGCATGCTATGGTTAAACTAGAATCTTGCCATAACTTGCATATATTAATTTGTGCTAGCTACATGTTCACATCTATTTTTAGTACATTATAAAAATAAATTGCGGAACTGCATTAGAAAAAATAAAAGAGAAAATTTATTTTTATTGATTTTAATTATAATGTTAAATGATATATAATAATTGGCATGTTCTACATTGAAATTGAAGATTTTATTCAATAAATAAACAGCCAAATTTTATCCCTGTAACGTTGCTTATCCTATTAACAACTTAGTTCCGCCACCAATCGCTTAGAGGCGCTCAAATTCGGCGATATCGGTTGTTACTAACCAGTAAGTTAAAACGCTTACCTTATATGCGCTTTGACACCCATTCTGCTTGTAGTTCTTTCATATAATTTACTAAAATTGGAGTTGGCAGTTTCTATTTTAATTATTTTAAATTTATATCCTCTTTTAATACCTTGAATAATTTTTCTGCTGCTATACTGAAGATTACATAGTACAAAGTAGTCAAATCGTTCAGATGGTTGAAATATGCATTTTATATAAATGCTTAAAAATTTTATTTCTAAAAATTAAATAACGATAATACTAAAAAAATCAATGGAAGATTAATATTACTAACTTTTCAGATAGCGTAAATTGAAATATTACAAATCGTTCAGATGGTTGAAATATGAATTTTATATAAATCCTTAAAAATTTTATTTCTAAAAATTAAATAACGATAATATTAAAAAAATCAATGGAAGATTAATATTACTAACTTTTCAGATAGCGTAAATTGAAATATTAGATCGAGAGATACCACAAAATTGGATCGACATCACGAGATTTATGTTCGTTCCTTCTCAAAAATGAGGTTTCTATCGAAAAGATTCATCTTATTTTTCTACAAGGAATTATATAATTATTTTCCAGATCTTATAGGTCATAGTATAGGGCTTATAGTGATTCTATTCAGTAGCAGTCTTATAAAACTCTAAAATTTTCATATGAAATGCATAGGAATGTGCTTGGTATCCTAAATTTTATTCAGCTCATTAAAATCTATGAGAAAAATGCATAAATTATTTAAATTGCACAAATTTAAGCCCAATTATTTTTAATACTTTTCATTCCAAACTGAAAGCGTTTCCATGTGGCCAGATTGGCCGCGTGGAAATACTTCGCCTTTTCACTCTGGAGGACCCGGGTTCGAGTTTCGGGTCCCACCCTTTGAAAATATTTATCGTGGGGTCCGGGCCCGGCCCGTAGATCCCCGTCCTCCACAATCCGGCTGACCCCTCCGCAGGGGTGGGCAGCCTATGGAAGGGCTTGTTTCGCCCCGCCACATAGTACTCTTACTGAGTGGAAAGTGGCGTCATCTGTTGACCAAAAAAAACTGAGAAAGTACAGTCTTCAGTACAGTACATGATACTGCAAATATGGTTGATATACCTATAGGCAGGACCGACGAGAGAGGAGGAATGACAGGGTAAATTCCCCAGGCCTAGGATTCATAGGGGCCCGGATATCATCCCACAATTTGTTTTTTATGCGCTAATTAAACATAGAAGGACGATAACAACTCGGAAGACAAGGCAGATGGTCCATACCCTTCATATAAACAGGGAGGAAGAAGAAGAAAGACTGCAATGAAAATTTTTCTCCCGTATTTAGCGACATCTCTCGACGCCCCTGCCTATAAGTATTAAGCATATGTATATCACAAGACTGTATGTATTGGTGATCTAATAAGCGAAAGGTATTCACGATATTTTGGGGAAATATAATGCTTAATATTTGATTCAGTTAATTTAATTGATTTTTGATTAAGTTAATTTAATTTCATTCAAATAGAAAGAGTTTAGATTGTAGACTTTTTAAAACCGTCAATTTAAAAAATAAGTTATCGATTCAAAAATAAAAGATAAGTTAATTTAATTTTCAAAATTACAGTACTGCAAATAAAAAAATAAGTTATCGATTCAAAAATAAAAGATAAGTTAATTTAATTTTCAAAATTACAGTCAAACCGCGATAAGAAGCCTCCCGCAGTTAAGCAGCCACTCTCGCTGACCGCCAAGAAATTTGGCGGAACGGATCTTTCCTATCTTAATGGAATAGGCAAACCCCGATAAGAAGCCATCCGCCATCCGCACAATCAATGTTACACCAACGAAATCAAGTTCCCAGTCTAAAGAACCATCAATGGCCAATTCAAGATCACCTGATGACAGTGTGACTTTAACTGAAACTTCAACTTTTACACCCAGACAAGACATAGATCTTGAACCAGAACCCTCAACTTTCGGGCTCTCTCGCAGCAGTCTAAGTTTGGTATCTCCCTATGATATCAACCCAGTGCCAGATAAAAAAAAAGAAAAATATCTAACAGGGGAAGAAAAGCATCTGTTGCAGCAATAATCACGTCTTCACCTTACAAAAATGACCTCATAGATAAAAGTAAGAAGAGAGAAAAGATGCATGCTGGGAATAACTAGAAGAGACAGAAAACGTAATACTTGAGTAAGGAGTCAAACAAAAGTTATAGATGTAATCCAAAAGATAAAAAAGCAGAAGTGGACATGGGTTGGACATATAATAAGAATAAATGATAATAGATGGACAACTAAAGTACTTCATTGGATACCAAGGGATAAAAAATGACCAAGAAAGAGACCACATTACTGATGGAGAGATGAGATTGTTAATTTTACATCAAAGAGTTGGATCAGTGAGGCTGTAGACAGGAAGAACTGGAAATTGCTTGGAGAAACCTTCATCCTGCAGTGGATTGATAACGGTTGATTATGATGATGAATGATGATGATATAAAAACACGTGCGAATGCATTCGAATGCAACGTTGTGTCAAAATTTTAAACCAATCGGTGAAGAACTTTCGGAGATTTAAGATTTTGAACAAATGAACATTTATATTTTTATTTAGATAGAAGATTAAGCAGTGTTTAAATTATTTTGTATAATCCCATCAATGTAATATGCCAATAACAATAGGATTTTTTTTCATGGGAACGGATTAATCTTTCCCTTTATTTCTTATGGAAAAATTCATTTGGTATATGTCCCAAGGATCTGAAACGGATTAAGGACATATACCAAGGTACCACTGTAGTTGATTTTCTGTAAATTAACTCTTTGTTAATATTTCTGTTGAGATTTGGAAATCATAGAAAAAATTTAATTTTAATATTGTTTTTTACATTTTATGTCCAACACATTTCAATTAAAGCATAATAAAAACAAATTAGGTTAAGAAAACATTTTTGAATAAAAGATTTATCTTACTTGTTTGGCTTGTTGTTTACTTTTATTTAATATCTAAAGTAATAAGTATTTCAATATGATTTATAACACATAAGACAAAATTGAATGAAACACTATAACACTATACAATAAAAACTTTATCAAAAAACTGAATATAAAATTTTTTCCAGCTTTTATGATTACATAAAACACTTTTTTTAGAAAATTAAATATTTTATAAGAATGTAGACTACCAGCTGTTGAGAAATGTTGCATGATTGTATCCTTTTCCTCCTTCAGGCTTTTCTCTTGTCATATTGAGCCATTTCAATGTAATGAGCTTGACTGTTTTATTTTAATGATTGTATTTATTTTAGTAGTTGACTGGATTTTGAAAGAAATTGTAAATTAATTGTAGCATATTTTTGATATCTGGTTGCAGATTATAGTAGATCCCTGACTTATGTGAATTTGATATATGCAATTTCAGAGATACACAAATGCATGATTCTTTATTTTTGTTTAATTTCCATAAAACATGAATGAAAAATTCATTAAATGATTTCCTTTTTTTGCAAAAATAACATTGTTTGGCCATAAATTTTCTTATCTAAGCTTTGATGCTCATAAATTTCATTTGACTATTTCATTTGTTAATGAGCTGATACATATATATTAGATTTAAGCATTGTTGGACTTTGCAGTTAATTCATCCAAATTCAAAATTTTCATCTAAGTTGGGGATCTACTGTATTGTATTTGTAATTAGCTATGCATGATTGTATTTTAAATTTTTTTGATTTGCTTGATTCACAAAATTATGCAATATAAAAATAGATGCATGATATCTGAGATGATGGACTTAATGAAAAATTTACGAGATTTTGAAAATGCTGACAAAGAAAACCTTGAAGAATGATCACAAAGTAATTCATATGAATTGATAAATGAATATCCAAAGACTGCTTATAAGAATCAAGTTTTAGAAAGACTATAAATAAACCAGCACTAATATAGCAGTATGACAAAAAAAAAGACATTTATTAAAACACACAGTTACATAAAGTAACCCTCTTTAATAACCACATTTCAATATATGGAAACATCTGTAACTCAGACATTTGGTTCACTGATTTTTTTTTTTTTTTGAAATTTTGCATACTTATAGTAGTCCCCAGGACAATATAATGTGCAAGTAAGAAAGTGCACAACTCAAGCATTGTCAAGAAAATCAAACGAAAATTTTTGCATTGAACTCGTACATTATAACAGCACTGGATCTAGATGTTTTGTCACCCAAAGCAACATTAGAAAATGATGCCCTCTCTTCTTCACTCACACCCAGTATTACATAAACATATGTAATACGTTGGAATTGAGAATGTAATGACATTGGATACATAGTCACTGAGAAACATACAAATAACTTTATTCATTTTTTCAAAGCAACAAATAATCAACAAAATACTACCAAAAATACATTTATAATAGATATAATAAAAATGAACTCAATTTTAATATAATAAATATAAACTATAGTTTAATTTTTTCTTTCAATGAGGCAAAATCATTAATAATTGATTATCAATTAATCAATTTAATTGACATTGTTTTCACTCTCTCTCGATAAGTATTATCTGTTTGAAGAATACACCATTATGTCTTTGTAGACCGATTCTACAATACGAAATATTGTCAAGATAAATATAATTAAGCTTGTATGTAAAATTGCAACTGCATTTTCGTGCCTCCTCATAATTTTTGCCCCAGGCGACTGCCTCATTCGCCTCACCCTAAAACTGGCACTGCATTATAATACAAAAAATCATAGATGTTCTGGTAGGCAGTGGTTAGCCTCTTACATTCATAAATGTGGGATAGCTGATTCGATTCTTGGTTGTTAATTTTTTTATTTTTGTTATTTTTTCTTACTGTATAAGTCTAAACTTCTAAAGAACTGCTTACTTTCCAAGTGACATCTTATAAGGACCAACACAGCACATTTAGCAGTAGGATACATAAATACACTTTAATTTCTTATTAAAAACGTTTTCAATATATATGGATACTATCGTCAGTTAATGAAAACATTCTAAATTAGAACTACAAAATGAATCTTATCTGAAAATATTTGAAAATTACTTCTCTCAGCAATTATAACAAAAATAAAGTTTTGAATGATTTTTGTTGATAAAATGTTTGATTTTAAATGAAAGATAAGATTCGTTTTGTAGTTCTAATTTAGAATGTTTTCGTTAACTGACAATAATATCCATGTATACTGAAAACATTTTTAATAAGAAATTAAAGTGTATTTATGTATCCTACTGCTAAATGTGCTGTGTTGATCCTTATAAAAAATTTTTTTCTTACATTATTTTGTACAAATCATTGATGGTATAAATACAGTTATTTGTATTTTTTTTGTTTAAATATTTTATGTATGTACATATTTTTTTAGTCAATAGATGATGCCACATTCCAATCTGTAAGAATATTAATTTTCTGACTGCAAAAATGTGTGGGGTTTATTTGAAAATTACTTCTCAGCAATTATAACAAAAATAAAAACTGTTTTGAATGATTTTTGTTGATAAAATGTTTGATAACCATTCAATGTAATAAAAAAATCAAATGATATTTATTGCATATCCATAACAACCTTAACAATTTTCTGTCACGTTATAGGATAGCAGAAATGTAGCAGATTATTAGTTCTATAGATATTCCCAAGAATCAGAATGATGATAATTCAATACATAGTGAAGTGACAAAGCTTCATTTGAAAAATGCATGCTCATATTGCAAAAGTTTTCTTCTGGGAAATGACCTTATCACTCCAACTTCATCATCAACTATTTCTGAAGATGCTATGATAATCGGAGATGAGCTTATCATTATATTATCAAAATTTTAAATGAAAAGAAACTCTTGTCTGAAGAGGAGCTCATTTCTGTGGATGAAATTGATGAAGAAAATTAGTTCCATGACGTTGAAGTTGATTTACAATTAATGGACAATACAGAGTATGTGCCACTCAAGAAACTGAAGATGTATGATTTTATTTCACTCAAAACAAAATAAAAGTTGTGAACCTGGCTAAAAAAACATCCCACTTGGAGAATCATCTGTACTCTCCAGAGAAATGGTTCTTGTAAATTATTAAGGAAGGATGATTTGAAGAGATGGGAAGAAAATGTCAAACTTGGAGGAACATTTGTTGCTAAATATTCCATGATCAAATCTTGGATGCACAATCATTTCATAGAAGCTCAAAAAAGTTTTCAGTTGGTATGTATAATTTTCTGTATATTTTAAACACTGTTCATCGTTATTATCTTTATAAAGTAAAATTTAATTCTCTTTCTCCTACAGTAAGATACTAAATAAATATAATAATAAGTGGATGTGAATTTTCAGGTGACAACAAAAAATTTAACATTGGCATTTGCAGTTCCAATCCAATAACTTTAGTTTCAAAGCTTCAGAATCATGGGTAAAACGATTCAAATTAATTCACAACATTTGACAAAGGACAATTATGAGGTATATCAGTGAAAGGAAATTTGCGACTTAGTGGAAATTTTGGCAGCTGCAGACAAGTTCCAAGTGCAAATAAGGTTACTTATCCAAAAATTTCCATTGAATTTAGTAATAAATACGGATCAGACTGAATGCCAATATCAGTCAGTATATGAGAGAACTCTAGCTGCAAAGAATTCAAAAACTGTTTTTGTTAAAAATGTGATTTAAATAAAATTACACATTTCTATATTGCAGAAGTTTAGAACTTGTTCTATACTATTACTATGTCTGGTGAATTTATATCACATATGTTTTTATGTTTGCAAGAACCTACTGGAATGTTTGGCCCAAGAGTTCAACAAATTATCAATAAGTTAATGACAGATTTTAATAACATTGCTTAATAACATGTTTGAAATCTGGTAAACTTATGACCCAACTTTATTCTTCATTCTTATCAAGTATGTTGTGTCCTTTTGTACAGAAAGAAAAATTCTTGTTGTTGATAGATTCTTGGAGCAGCCAAACAAATTCACTTTTATACAATGATGTCTTTATTGATAATGAGGGTCATAATACATATACCGTTAAATTTCTCTCCAAAATGTACACCACTTTTCCAATCATGTGACGTCTATTTCTACAGATAAGTTAAAAACTTTATCAAACGTCTTCAAAATTGCCCATATTTGATTGAAACTGAATGGAAAATTGCATCAAGTGAAGATGCTATCAAAATTCATTCAATCAGTTATTTCATCAGTTATCTGCACCAATATTTTCAAAAATGTTGCATTACACATGGTTTGCATCAAAATTGTCTGACAGAAGAGAAGTTTTTGTAATATATCAATGATGTTTGCTTTGAAATAGAGGATCTTACAACTCCTTGTGCATGTCAGAACAGTGCATTCATTCGATGCTGTCAATGTCGAATTAATTTGTGTTTCCAATATCTGTATGATAAATATCATCCTGCTTCGTATATTGGTCGGATCACCTCTGAAGAATAATATATTTTTGTGTGTACAGTAAACTTATATTCCTACCCAGGGATGTAATGAATATTCCTGAGTAATTTTTTATTTGCATACAATGAGTATTTAAATTTATTTTAGCATATTTTAAACAATATTTATAATTTTAATATGTATACACTGACCCGTGAATCCTTGTCCTCCACAAATCGGCTGACTCCTTCTTCAGGGGTGGGCAGTCTGTGGAAGAACTTATTTTTTCCATCAATTATAAATTATTCTTGCATAATAGTGCCATCTGTTGACTAAAAAATATGTAAACGTACATAAAATATTAAAAATCAAAAAATACAAATAACTGTATTTATACCATACAAAACAATATAAGAAAAATTAAAAAATAAAATAAAACTAAGCAATTGAGAATCAAATCAACGATCACACACTTAAGAAAGTAAGAGGCTAAGCATTGTACTACCGAAACTTCTACGATTTTTCAAATTATAATGTGTATGAGTTCAGCACATAACTTCTCATTCAATTTTCTCGACAATGCTTGAGTTGTGCATTTTCTTGCTTGCACATTATATTGTCCTAGGGGACTACTACAAGTATGCAAAATTTCAATCGGTGATCCAAATGTTTGAACCTCCCCTTGTAAATACTAATTACATAAATCAGATTGCTGTAAATCATTGATTATCTATATCATGATTATTATTACTTTCTCATAAAGAATACTTTACAAAATTATTGGAAAATGGCAAATTTTTATTGGAGACATTTTCTTTCTATTATACCAATTTCTACTTAGAGGTTATTAAATGGTGGGATCATTCCAGGATCTTCCACAGACTACCCTTAATATTCTTAGATCAGCTAACAGCTAAAATAAGATCAGAAACAGATAAAGTAACAGATAGTGGGAACTAACAAATTGAATGCAGATCACTTTAAAAATGTGGGATTTGGAATTGAACTCAGTCTTACCAGCTGATAAACAATAGTTTTACTACACAGTTTGTGTAGATAGAACCCTGTATAACACTTCCATGCCTATAGCTAGTTTATTAATTAGAAATTTCTAATTAATAAACTGGCTGCTTTTTTTTAGGTTTTATTAGGACATTTAATTATTAAAATAGTATGTAATTAGATGGTATTTTTGTATATTTCAGTGAAAATTAGATGATATTTTCAGGTTTGAATATATTTTTATGATTTTTTTCCCATTTAAATTAATGGTAATTTTATCCCCAATTTGAGAATTCATTTTTCAGGAATATTTCATGCTCATAAATTGAAGTGAAAATTTATAATAATTCTCCATTTTATAATTTGTATTTTGATTATTAAATGATAATTTTTGGAATGTTTATTTTAAATTGAATAATTCACTTCAATCAAGTAGGTCCCCTACTTACACAGTTTTGATTTATGTAGTTTCAGAGATATGCAGATGTGTAAGTCTTTTTATTTTTGAAAATGCTGAATTTTGAATGAAAAATTCATTAAACAATTTACTTTTTTTCCAAAAATATCATTTGATCCTAAATTTCCTTATTTATGCTTTAAGTATGTTCATAAATTTCATTTGGCCATTCCATTTGCTAATGTACTCATTTGTGTAATTTGAATTTAAGTATTGTTGGACTTATATGGTTTTTAAATTATGTGGAAATTTTTTGAATGCATTAACTATGTAAGTTGAGGACCTACTGTACAGTGATTTACTGATAAACTGGAGGATGCATAAATCATTCGTTTTAGCTCAAGCTTGGTATTTACATAGAGGTCATCCAAAAGTATTCGTAAATCTGAAATTTTGATCATTCTTTACTAAACCATCATAATAATTAATAATAATAATGATACTTAAAATAAGTGAAAATATATCATATTGCAAAAGAAAATATTTAAAAATCATAATGTTTATTAATTTAACTTATTGTGTGTCAAAAAATTTAAAAAATGATTGTATGAACAAACCAGCCAATTAAGTAATAACCCCTTTTGCTACCATTGATGTGTATAAACACTAAAGAAAGTGGAACAAAATGATAAAAAACAATAAAAATTCAATCCTGAATTTATTAATCCAGCTTTTGCAAATTTGTCTTTTTGTATGTATTTGTTGAAAATATGCACTTTTGACAGTGGTTCCTAAATTTTTTTTAAATTATGTATAAACAAACATTGTTTATATTCAAACATCTCCACTGAATTTGGATTTTTTTTATCCCATCCTGCTGATCTTATAATCTAATCTATCAAAATTATTCCAATTATCAGGTTTGATAAATGATATTTTTGAAATTTTTAGAAAAAATCAAATTTTTTATAAAATGAGCTCTAAAATTCTTAACTTAGAAAATCAAACTGCTTAAGTTCATTAAATAACAATTTAAAACAAGCACTTTTTAGCAGTAAACTCAATAAATATTTTTTTTACTTTATTACTAAATTATAATCTAGTTTTATAATTAGGCTATATGCGTACATTTTGAAAAAATCAATCAATTAATTACAATTATAATTCTAAAGTAATTTGATGATAATAATAATTGTTTGATATGTTTTGACTATAAGATAACATAATTATTTAATGTAATATTTGAATTTAACATTTTGTTCATTTTTTAAAATCGTTCTTCTGAAACTGTTAGCAATATTTGAACAATTTTTAGAATATTTCTGTATGTTAATATATAGCTCTGAACTGGTGATTAGCCAAAAGTACTTTGCAAAATAAAGTAAAAAAATATATATATTTACTGAGTTTACTGTAAAATTCTGAAAATTAAAAAATATTATCCAATAATAAGAGAATATTGATTAAGTCTGTTAAAATAAATTAAAATATATCTTAATCATTCATTTTTTGTTTCAATTTCACCAAAATTTAGGAGAAAATCACAAAAAACAAAATGTAAACACTCAGGCCATTTTAAGATGTGTGACACTTTTATTGCTTTACAGCAGCTACTCACTTCTGAGAAATGCAGACAAGCCTATTTTGCATATTGGTGGTGAATTGGGTCCTGAACTACAATAAATCATCTGCAGTCCAATTAAAGGAACTTAAAACATATTATAGCTGTTTATGTACTAGATAAGATCGTTTTTGTATGTGTTAGGATTTTTTTCATATAAATAAAAAAATATTTACAAAAAGTACTGCTAAAAATTGTATAAATGAAGAACAAGTTAAATATGAAATATTAATAAAAACAGTTTTTTTTCAGCGAATTCATGTAATTTTTTTGATATTATATGACATCTTCAACAGATGTTACATAACTCGTGGTTTTTTTTATAATTTCTGAAAATTTCAGCTGAATTTTTTCATTTATGGCTTGTTTTGTTCAGAGCACATGATGCTCTCTAATAAAAGAAACTATTTTGTTTGATGGTTAAAATTTCATATTAAAAAATATCGTATTTCATCAATGTCATATACATAATGAAAAGTTGTGAAAAAATAAAATAAGAAAAACTGCAATAAATTCTGAAAATTTCAAAAGATTTTGATGAAAATTAAGCAAGATTTCACAACTAAAATTTTTTTGCATATTAATTAGGTTTAATTTTAAAAAAATAGCTGGCAGCGAAAGGGTTAAGCCTAATTAATATGCAAAAAATTTATCATATCTCATTCAATTTTCATTGAAATATTTTGAAATTTTTATTTTGTTGTTTTCTTTCTAACAGTGTAAGTACTTTTTTCTAATTTTACTTTTTTCAGAATTTTTCTTTCCATATATGAGATTGCAGAACATACAATTTTTACTAATAAACAAACAGTGTTCAGCACTTATTTAAGCGAAAAGCTATACTTTAATAGTTATTTAAGCGAAAAACTATACTTTAATAAGTGCTGAACACTGTTTGTTTATTAGTAATTCTAGTAAGAAGCGAAAGTATATTAAATCTATACAATTTTTTTATAACTGTAATTATATATGGTGTGATTTTCTCCATGAATGGAGAAAATCACACCATATTTAAAAAAAATTTTAAAAAAAAATTTTTTTAAAAAAAAAAAAAAAATAAAAAAAAAAAAAAAAAATTTTTAAAAAAAAAAAGATAAAAACCACTTAATATGTAAATTTTGATTAATGAATATTAATAAAGGTGTATCATATAATTACAGGTTGATAATCAAAAATCCATCAACCTCGGGACCTGAGGATTGCCAGATTTTCAAAAATTCTAGATTTTTTTATGTATATATATGCTGTATATATTTAACAGAAAAGGACTACTTGTACAGTGCTTTAGAAATAAAATTAAACACTAAATGAAAAGCAAATGAAATTTTCATGTACAATAACTAAATAAAAGACTAGTTCTACAGAATGTTAATTCAACTAAATAAAACAGTTCCTCAGAATTTTAATTCAACTGAATAAAATAGATATACAAAATTTTAATTTGTTACTGTACCCTCGAAAAAAGTTAAAAGATTTTATATAATCAATAAGCAAAAGAAGCCAAAAAAAATGCCTAAATGTTAAAAAAAATTTCTAACGCCAACCATGTCTAAAAAAAGCCAAAATTAAAAATATTTCTAATGCCAACCATGTCTAAAAAATCCAAAAAGAGCTTATTTGGTGTCAAAAAAGCCAATCTGCTAATCTTGGTTGCAAGCATGACCAAACATAGGGTTAATAAACCCTTTGTGCACTCCAGAGTCAATATGTTCTTGACAGGCCATTGACCTGCTACAACTCCACTGTCAATAACGTATTGACCAGGATCTGGTGCCCTTATTTTTATTTATATTGAAAAATAAATTTTCAAAATATCATTTTTTGTCATATTTTTCATTGTTTTATCATAGTTACCAAAATTTTGCTAAAATGTGGATTTTTAATTAATTTTTTAATCACTTTTTAATCGGATTTACTAATATAAGCGCCATCTTTGGACCGCCAAAAATTCAAAAATGGATTGTCTGAATTTGTCCGACTTACTCTATCATGTTCCACATTTCCTTCTTATTTACCTTTACTTTTTTTTACAAATATCTTGATCTAATTAATTATAATTTGGGAAAGTTTGGCCCCTTGTAAATAATATGATTTTAGCGCTTTTTCACACACAAAATTCGATAAATTAATTTTATTTAAAAATTTATAAATTTTAACTTATCAGAGAAACAAAGCAACCTATACCATGCTTGACGTTCGACGCGGAAGTCAGCATCCTAGATTGTGGCGGGAAATATCTAATGGTTTTTCAAAATCAACTTGTTTGTTTATAATAGTTATATTTTAAAAATAGCACAAAAATTTAAACAATAAAGTAATTTTTGTGTTATCTGCAGTCAAAACAACTTACTAGTAGACCAGGGGTGCATAATTATTGTCAGTGTCCATCCAACTAGTAGACCAGGGGTGCATAATTATTGTCAGTGTCCATCCAAGTTCAACTGCTTGACCTTAGGCTATGGGCTAGTTACATTATGTTGACTAAGGGGAGAGCAGTGACAACCCACCCCCTTTGTTTGAAAATGCTATTATTATTATATTTTAACAATTTTTTTAAAAAATTATGATTTAGAATGACTAAATACAGAGAAATAATTCACCATCTGCCATTTTTAAAAGGCACTGAGACAAATCTTGAGTAAAAAATGTATAAAAAGTTATGATTTATCAAAAATCAGTGATAAAACTGGCATACAGATAGCAAGATGATAGCTATGTATACAAATTAAAGCAATATTTATTAAAATGAATAAATTTTTCAACAAAGTCGACATTCTTATACATACTAATACTTCTTATAAAATTAAAAAGTTATTAATCCGGAATTATTTAAGAAAATAGGAACAAAAATGGCTAATAAACAATTATTTTAATTCATATGCATTATTTGAAGAAAATATGAAGAAAAATGACTAATAAATAATTATTTTTCCCATACGTACTAATACTTCTTATAAAATAAAAATTATTTATCTCACATTCTCATATACTAATACTTCTTATAAAATAAAATGTATTTATCACACATTATAAGAAAATACGAAGGAAAATGGCTAATAAACAATTATTTTAAACATTTGTGTAGTAGAATACCGTATTTCAACCGCGAGAGGGATAATACGATTGTTTGTTTACACGGAGGTATCGGATTACGGCAAGAGGGATAAAACGATTGTTTGCTTTTACAAGGTATCAAGTTTCACTTGGGTTTCGCTTAACAATACGATTGTTTGTTTACACGGAAGTATCGGATTACACTCAGCGGTATCAAATTACAGTATAAATTGCCTTTGTTAGTTGGAAAAGTTTTTTATGAAGTATTTGGTATTATTAGATGCGGAATATCATCAAGAATGTAAATATATAAACATTTTTTTATCCGATTCTGAAAATCATGAATAATTTGAAAAAATGCATAAAATTTACATATGCTAATTAAGCCTCAAAGGTGTATTCCTACAACATTCCCCATAGTTCATTTTCCAGAGTATAGTAGACTTGGCAGGAAAAGTGAAGGAAAGGAGTGACAACAATAAAATACACCCTTTTAATGATAGAACTTTGTTTATATTATTATTTTCTCATTCTTGACAAAAATACAGCTACAATGAAGTAAAAATCAATGATTAATGAAAATATATTTTAATAGAACTAAGCAAAATTTTGGTGTTATCTATAATAATTTTTCAAATTTAAAGATTTTATAGTTTATCCTAAAAAATTAATTACCAAAATTTTTTGCAAAAATTAACTTTATTTCAACATAACATCCAAACAATATGAACACTGTAATCTAGAATATAGAGAAAGAAGGAAGGAAAAAAAGCTAATTTTTTTTTTTTTAAATATTCAATAATATAAATTTTCATAAAAACCTTTTAAAATAAATTTTGACTAGAAAACATTTAGGAACCATGATCAGAAACTCATTATGCTGTTTTTTCTAAAATCTTAAACATAATTGCAATAAACTGATTTAAGACCAGTCAAATTGTAGTTTTAAAATTCTATTGTTTGTTTCTGCCATGAGCAGCAGCATATGCTTTCAATACCATGCAATAAGTTAAAATCAAATCACTTTAAAATCAATATTTAAAAATTTGACTTTTTCAATAAATCAGCTCAGCTTTCCATCAAATATAACTTATTGGTTGAATCACTGTATCTTTGAATCACTGTATTTCAAAATTTATCTTAATTTTTATTATTAAAAAATATTTAATAGTTATTTTTTTGGTTTTTAGGTATTTAGTTGATAACAAATGGTTTAAACAATGGAGAAAATATGTAGGTTATGACAGTTGGGATACAAGTAATATAGGAGAAAATACAATCCATCCTGGACCGATAGATAATAGTTCACTTTTTAGAGGTTGGTATTGATTCACTTTATTTTTGTATGTATATATGCATATATGTTGATGAATATTCAAGAAATTTCCTTTGTCAAACGTATTGGCATCTGAATGTCTGATATATATTAATGATTTAGTCCGATAAAGATCAGCCAGCAGTAGTGCTGAAACCAAATGATAGAAATCAGTAGCACAAAATGTTTTCCATATTCAAAATGGAAAATATTTAGTTTATTGTTGATTCAGTTATTCTTAATTAATCTTACATCGGAATTCTTAATTTAAAAGATTGTCTATCAGGATATATATACAGGGTGACACAGAGATGTATACCCATTTTGGAATGAACTTAACACACTTACTATTACTCCAACCTGTAATTTATTTATAGTAACATGTGTATGCATTAATGTCATTTATTGTCCATTAATTTCAGTTACCATGCCTGAGTGGTTAATGGAACATCCCATGTTCACACATGGTGTATATGTGAGAAGCGATGATTCTGTTGTGGTAGCTCAGAGGTCATTCTGCTGTCATTTCAATATCAGCTGACACAGAGCAGACCCAGCACCCATTTCAGTATGGTTTTCTGTGTTGGCCAATGTTGAAATGAAGGCAGAATGACCTTTGAGCTGCCAAACAAATTACAGGTTGGAGTAATAGTAAGAGTGTTAGGTTCATTCCAAAATAGTATACATTGTGTATGTGTGCTTGTGTGCGTGCACATGTGCATGTAGTGTGCGTGTGCGTATACACACAACAAACAAGACAAAACTAGATCCATGTGGGATCACACAAGCATGCAAGAGAAGGTTCAGCTTGTAGCTAGATGAGAACACAAGTGACGTCAGTTGGAAATTCCTCCAATTTGCTGCTTTCTTGTGGCAGTTGTCACAATATCTATAACATAGCTTTTTTTTTTTTTTGTATATAATAAACAATTATTATTTTTGTTCAGTTTTATATTATTACCAGTTTGCTTTATTTCAATAATATATATGAAAAAAGAATAAATCTAGCATTATTGTTTTTTTATAATTGGCTTTAAATATATGATGTTAATTACATACTGCAATACTGAAAATAAAATAATTTTCATTTATACTTTAATTGATTTTTCTTAGTAAATTATCAATTTTAAATTATATTTAAAAACCTGTTGATTTTGTATAAATTTGTATATGCATTAAGGTTATGATCAAAAATAACTTGAATGAAAATCAAATCACTTTTGAAATTTTGCATAATTGTTCTTAAATTATATAAATTAATATTTTTAATAAATATTTTCAATATTTTGTAGATTAGTTCTATATTTAGCACATGGATATGTTTAAAATTGTACCTGTTGAGCTTTCTGTGCTAAAATTGAGATCAGTCTGTTTCTCATTTTCTTGCATAGATTGTTAGTACAGTGCAACTTTCACTACCTGGTATCAAAATTTCAATTTTTTTGAATGAATTTTTCTAATGTAATAATAATTTTTTTCTGCAAAATTCAAAATATTATATTTGATTTGTTTTAGGAATATTAATTTATTCAGAAAATAAAATTAATAGATTCCAAATGACAAAAAATTATTAGCATGTAAAAAGTTAAGATGAAATTAAAAAATTCTGAAATAATACATAATTAAAAAAAAATAACATAAATATATAATTTCATAATTTATATAATAATTAATTTGTCAGTTAAAACTTTTTATTACAGATAATTCTAGAGTTACAACTGCATTAACTCTCTTCAGGGTACTATTTTTTAATATCCTTAAAGTAGAAAGAGGAGAATATAAAAAAATCGTTAGGTCACAAGTTTGGAAATATCCTAAATTTTTATATTGCTGACTATCAATAAAGTAATATTGGAATTTAACAAACATAAAACTACAGGAATCAGACACAAAAAGAATGATGTCAGTACATTAAACCATTGTGAAAAGAACTTATATGCATTTGAACTACATTGATAGTAACAGAACTTACTAATTATATCATCATAAATATGAGTGGTCATAAGTTGATGTCAAAAGTCAAGAATTATAATTAATTCAAAATATATAAAAAAATATCATGAGTGTTGGATATGGCTATTAGAAATATCTAATCTATATATATATATAATATCTATACATATAAATCTAAATAGCTGTGTGTGTTTAGATATTTCTAATAGCCATATCCATCTATATATATATATAATATCTATACATATAAATCTAAATAGCTGTGCATGTATGTTCAATTATAAGGCAAGATAAGGGGCATTAGGAAATTCAGCTAATTAAATTATAAGGCAAGATAACGGGCATTAGGAAATTCACCCTAAGATTGTTATTATCGTTACCACGTGCAGAGAAACGAACTGTCATTGTCATAGTAACACAACAATTTGACTTACAATAATAGAATTTTATAAAAATTATCAAATTATTTATGCTGCTACTGATTTATTACCATATTACTTCGAATTTAAGCCGCACTTTTTATTTGGATTTTTAAGATGTAGTTACTTCGAATTTAAGCCACACTTTTTATTCAAATTTTTAAGACGTAAAATTTGGGTGTGATGAATATTTTAACATCTTATTTCTGCCGATCTCCAATATTCAGGTTTTTGCTTTACTTTATTCAGATTTTTAAGACGTAAAATTTGGGTGCAGCTTAAATTCAAAGCGAATATTTTAACCTTTTCTTCCCGAGCTTCCACTCCCCAACGTTCAGGCTTTTGCTTTACGCTCTATGTATGTGCATAGTATGGGCTTTTGCTTTACGCTCTCTACGCTTCTCGCGTAAAGCAAAAGCCCTTTTTGCTCTACGTTCTATGTATGCGCATAGTTACGATCGTTGATTACAATTTATTCGGTTGCGTATTATGCATATTAGTACCTATTTAAGTAAATACAAATGTTTCTTATTTTTCAATACCTATTATAAAATCATTTTTATTTTTTCAAATTTTAAAATTCTACTGCAGCTTAAATTCGAAGTAATACGATATTTTATTTTCAATACCTATTATAAAATCATTTTTATTTTTTCCAATTTTAAAACCTACTGCGGCTTAAATTTGAAGTAATACAGTATTTAATCTATTATCTTTTTTCAATCAATGATTATTTTATTTCATGATTTTCACTATTGTAAGTTTTTATTATGTAGAAGAATCTGCATTTGAGATTACTTCACGTATTTTTCGATGCTCTTGGTTTGAGACTATAACTGTTATTTCCTAATGCCCCTTAAGATTGTCACTATCATTACCAAGTGTAGAGAAAGGAAACCGTCATTGCCATAGCAATGCAACCATTTGACTTACAATAACAGAATTTTATAAAAATTATTGAATTATTTATACTACTACTAATTTATTATTTAATCTATCATCTCTCTTTCAATCATTGATTATTTTATTTTTATTATGAAGAAGAATCTGTATTTGAGATTAATTCATGTATTTCTTGATGTTCTTGGTTTAAGACTAATTGTTTTTTCACATGTTTTGATATAACATTTAAAATATGTGAAGGGTTTTGGGCTAGCCAAGCTTGTTTTAAAATAGTTTCAAGGCTAATCTACGATCCAATCAGCACTGCTATTAAAAAATAATCATGTGGGATTTATTAAAAATCCACTTCCAAAATAATTCTTTTATTTGTTCTTTCATAATATACTAGCATACCCATGCCCAGCATTGCTTGGACAGTTCGTGGTGTTGTACTTACATTTCTCTTTCTCTTAAATTATAACTTTGAAGAAAATCCTGAAGGTCATCTAAAATGTATTCTGAAAATCTTTCCCGTATATGCTTTCTATTTTTTTTTTTTTTGTACAGTTGTATAAATTTCATAATGCCACGAAAAAGAAAGAACTCTTGTGAATTAACTCCCGGTGTTAAACGAATGTGTTTAACTTAAGAAAATGAAACATTAGAAAATCAAACAAATTGACAGAATTCTAATAGAGAAAGAAAGATAAAGAAGTGAACATTCGAAAAAAACAAATGTGTCAAATAGAAAACATATCTATACAGGAAAGATTTTCAGAATATGTTTCAAATAGAAAACTTATCTATACTGGAAAGATTTTCAGAATACATTGAAGAAAATCCTGACGATCATCCAAAAAAAATATATCTATACGGGAAAGATTTTCAGAATGTATTGAAGAAAATCCTGAAGTGGCGGCTGGATGGCTGAGTGGTAACGCTGTCGGCGTGCCACACAGGAGGACCAGGGTCTAGTCCTGGATTGTTTTGGGGTACTAGGCCTGGCCCGGTGATCCCCGTCCTTCACTATCCGGCCCCCACGGATGTGGGTGCAGCCTGTGGTTGGAACTGGCCTCACCCCCTTAGTAATCTCCCTGATTGGAAAAGGGGTGTAAAATATGAAAAACTAAAAAAAAAAAATAGAAAATATATCTATACGGGAAAGATTTTCAGAATACATTGAAGAAAATCCTGAAGGTCATCTAAAAGGTTATAATTTAAGAGAAAAAGAAGCATAAGTACAATACCATAAACTGCCCGAACAATGCCGGGCATGGATATTCTAGTACAGTATAAACTTTCTAGTATATTATAAAAGAACAGATAAAGGAATTATTTTGGAAGTGGATTTTTAATAAATCCCACATGATTGTTTATTTTTTAATAGCAGTGCTGATTGGATTGTAGATTAGTCTTGAAACTATTTTAAAACAATCTTGGCTAGCCCAAAACCCTCTACATATTTAATATATAATTTTGAGGCTTGTGAGATGAATTTCACATCACTAACAAATAGAATTGCACAACTGTAAGGAATCAAAAATCCACATCTTTCCTTCATATTCTGTTATTTCTATTATATTTAATTATTGGGTACTTTTATTTAGTTAAGGATAAAAGATATGCTCCTGATTCAAACTTTTCAAATTAGTGATAAAACAAGAAATGGTTATTGTCTTTGAGAATATGTATAGTGATGCCATCTAATCTACATAGACATCACTGCTATTCTGAGATCTTATTGACTGAGTTAAAGATCAGTATCATTTTGATGGAATTATAAATGGAATAAATTAAGTATTGAATTATTACTGTAAAGAAATAACTTAAATGTTGGTGATAATCTGTAAGTAAAAGTTAAAACATTGTAGGATGTATATGAGTGAATGTGATCCAATCATGCCAATTGCTATAAAAGCTTACTATTGTTGACTAACCCATCAAAGTAGTGTTAAGCTTAATATTTAATAGAAGTCCTTATATATTAACCAGTTGAGAGTACTTTTGTATTAGTGCAGAGATATTTTGCTTTAAGTAGACTTGAGATGATTTTAATATTGAATATTATTTCTTTGGAGTTATTTTGTTGGAGATAACTTTATTTTGATAGATTAAATAAGTGACTGCAAATTTAACTTGTGGGAATTTATTTTGGCTTGAATAAAGCACTTGTCGAATTTTTTTATTGATTAATAAAATTCTTGTTTGAATTTAATAGTATATTTAGTCTATTAATAAACTATATTATAATTTTATTATTATTTTTTTATTTTATTTATAGTCTAAAATACATATTTTTATATAAATTTCTGTGGATACAGAATTTCTGAAATTGTTATA